>NW_022983911.1:0-229274 GCF_010724455.1 Aspergillus lentulus | reverse complement strand
AGTCTGCAGAGCATCATCAACCTGGAGAGACAAACCTCTGCTATGACACCAAGTAGGACCTGCCCAGCTGTGCTATGAACTATGATCGAACGAGGGATGGACTTGTCGAGAAGCATTATACCGCGGTATAATGACAAACTACGTCAACTCTTCCTCAAAAGTCCTCGATGTGACCGCGGTATTGATGATTTTCAGCTCCTGTTCGGTCAAAGAGAGCGACACAAATGCCTATCCCAGCGCTGCAAATGTTTTGTCCCATACGCCATGCTCCAGCTACCTTCATAATATGCCAGTAAGCGGGTTATTTGCAGTTGTCCAGTGCAGGTCAACGGCTGGACGGTTAAATATCACTTGCCTGCGCCTGTCCGACAGTGGTCATATGCGCGCCTGAGATCTAGTGGCCATTGTTCTTCATCATCTTTGGGCGCAACACGACCATGATCCACGCAAATAGAATGCCAAAGGCGAGGAACTACAACGGACCCTCAACCACGGAAACACCACACATGTCATATACTCATCACCTCAAAGCACGTAGCACGCACATCATCATTACCAAATACAGTGGCGTCTCTTCAAGCTACTTAAACCCTTAAATCAACACACCCAACCCAATCGATCCACATACGCGTCTATCACTACTACACCCCATCGACAGACAAAATCACTAAACCATGCCCCGAAGCCGAAGCCGAAACCGAACCCACACCCTAGGCGAAGGCCGAAGGCGAAGCAAGCCCCGAAGCCGCGAGCCCCCGCCCGGCACCCACCAGCCGGACGTAATGAGGGGATACAAAGCGTCCGTTCCCTGACAAAAAGCAAAGAGAAGCAAAGAAGACTGATGAAGAGCAGCACCGCCATGAACCCAAATGCCTCGGATGAAGCCAGGCAACACGCGCAGGAGCAACTCGATAGATACCTCGATAAATACGAGAGTGCCGAGGGCGGGGGTCAGAGTTGAACCCAATTCGAATGAAGGACTATGCCCATGCGATTTAGCCTGTCTTATGCTCTTCAATGAGACTAGATCAGCATCTGTATCTCCCTTCACTCAAATCAGACACTATACGTGCTGGGATAAAGAAGGCCGGTGAGCTCGTGAAACACCTGCGACTTACCGCCCGATAATCGTGATCTAAGATGAGCAAGAGAGGCGATATCTGGAGGGATGCAAAGTGGAGAGTGGCTCAAATCATGGAACATGATCAACAGAGTGTGTTGTTCGCGATAGAAGTTCTTCACGCTGGACTACAGCCTTGTGTGTACAAAAGCAATCGCCAGGCGGTCTTGATACTTGTGTATAGACCTTTGAGTAAAAGCAATGAGCCGGACATGGGTAAATGTAGAACTCGGTGATGAGGCCCTACTGTATATAGCGGACAATAATCGTCTTGTGGATACGCAGGTGCTGGTAGGTGAGATTCAGCATAGCATGGATGCCGCTGTTTTGCATATCATATGTCCATCCCACAAGCATAGGCCAGACTTTCCAAGGTACATGCCTTGTAATTAGTACCAGCGCTGTACTGGGAGGAGGTATGAACCTCAAAGTCCCACTCTTCTTGTAATAAGGGAACAGTGCCTCCCAGTCTCACCCCAGCGACCAATTGTCTGCCAGGCGTTGATCTGTACATCTTCGGCGCGGGTATACGACATGCCATTGATTGTGGTAGTCCCACCTAGGACCCTATTCCCCGTGTACACCTGCGGGCTGGTAGTCATAGTCGATTGCTGATCCGAAGCCCACGCCATATGGCTCGTATTATAGACAAGGGGGATTTCAGAGGATGGAACAGCCCCTTTAATTATCAAAACTGGAGCACTAATGTCTTCTGATAACCTGTTCGCCATCACTAGGCCACGCGCACCACCCTCCGATGACAATGGACACCAGCACGGCATTGCTGTAAGTGTATTATGAGGAGGAATATATAAGAGAGAAATGTAGAGGAGGTATACAGAAGATGGAGAACTGATGGTCAGGGAAGGAAGACAGCGGTATTTATGCTTCTGCCACCTCATTGATGGAGAAGGAGAAGGAGAGCGAAATGCGAACATATAAAGAGGCATCGTTTGCTCAGTTGAAGGAAATCAGAGACTCAACCCCCCTTTCAGGCCGTCAAAGAAATAGATACAATGACTAGACGTCATAGAGGGAAACAGCTTTGCGGGAAAGAGTGGAGTAATGAATCAATGCCTGCCTGCCGGCTTGCTAGACTCTAGATGCATGTACCCAGGTATCTTTCAGTCTTTCATGCTGAGGTCCAAAACGGATTGATGGGAATGTAGACAGTGGCCGTTCTTTATCACTAGATGTCAAAGACTGTCAAGTACATGGCAAGCATGCTGGTTAGAGCGCTGTCTGGGAACTTGAAATGGATATCATTTTGTCTGTGCAGAACTGCTATGACCAAGACAAAGACCGACTGGATATCATTGACTTCGCCTGGATGATTCACGTACACCGTCCGCATTAGACATCGGAATATCTGCCAGGTGAGATTTTTCTACGAGATTATGTCCGTCACTAGCTCTCAATCAGCACTGGGCCGAAATGTATTCAGGCAGGCGGCACATACCCCAAGCGCTTATCAGGCAGCAGCAAGGTAAGAAGGACAACGGAAACAGAGACCGCCAGGGCCGCATAACAGATGTAACTGTTCGGGATGTTAGCTTAGTTGTATTCCACATCGAAGTAGTGACGACGGACCCCATGACATCAGAGTACTAGTCAAACAGATCAGCAGATGATGGAAAGCAGCAAAAGACCTGGAATACTTACTGCATGATTTACTGCTGCTCGCTGCCATGTTCCCCACACGGGTAAAGTTCCCGTGATGGAATCATACAACTGATCCAGCCTGGCCTCGCCAATGGCACTACCCAAGCGTACGTGCAGTCGCTCGCGAAGTTCCCCGGTATAGATTCCCCCAGCAATGGCAGACCCAACCGCATTACCCACGAATGCGCCCAGCATAACCAGCGATGTCACCTGAGCGAGTTCCGAATGCGGTACGGAGATCTGGGCTGCAACGATTGCTACTGTCTCGATGATCCCGCTGCCTAGCCCCTGTATCAGTTGGACGATGAAGAGTTCCGCCAGTGAGCTTGTGTTTGTACGAAGGCGAATCATTAGCCCGTAGCCGAGCAGCCGAATGATAGCACCGGCTACAGCGATCCATTTGTACCTTCGCAGGCGGTACATAAGCAGACCGATGCACATCCCTATGAGCGCTTGCATGACGCCACTTGTCCAGGTGAGAAACTGGGCAGTGCGAGGCGAAAGATTATGTGAGACCATCGACCAGGCGTAGAGGTAGGTGTGAGTGGTGCCGAACCCAATGTTGTCGATGCAAGCAAGTGCTACCGGTACGAGGACGGACAATGCATGGAAGTATTGTACAGGAATCACCGGATGTTTAGCAATGTACTTCTCGTAAGGATAGAGGCAAGCTAGAGAGACGGCTCCCAAGACAATAAGGGCATCTATCCATGGTGTCTTCCATCGACTTGTTGTTATGGCCGCCAAGGTGATAGGAATCAAGAGCGAGGAAAACCCGCAAGTCAGGATCGCAATACCTCCTAGGTCTATTCCCGAGCAGAAACCACGCAGGCTCGGACGATGACAGACAACAGAACCGGCCTTCTTTGCACGATGCTGAAAGACAAGTAAACTGATAATTATGATACTAGCGCAAGACGGCATTATAATGGCAAACATACCGATTCCCCAGCGCCATCCAATGCCATTGACGACGCTGTCAATAATAAATGCTGAGATCCAGGGAGTGACGAGGAATGGAAGATATAGTATATTATAAACCAACCCTCTCCAGCGCATGGACGAGATATCAGAAACGACAATCGCGTTTAGTATCGAAGTGCCAGATTGGCCAAGAGCGTAAAGGACGCACCCGCCGGCATAAGTGTCGAAGGATCTAGCTGAGGCACACAGAATATAAGAGAGTACGTAGCTGGTAACCGTGATGATGTACGTTTCAGCTCTTCCTAGAACGTCTGACAATTTGGCAATCGGTGGTTTGCTGACAGCGGCGACGATACTCGTGACGGTGTTCAACGTTGCCAACATCGAAAGCTGGTCGAACTCGGACACTGCAAAGTTACGATAGGTGCTTACCGTCGAATTGTCCAGTTCACTGCATCACTGTGGTTAATGCCCATGCCAGATTCTGAGGTGAATGAAAGTATGTACAAGACGATCATCACCATTACCAGCCTAGGGTATATCAGTAACTTTCGTCCATAAATAGGGCCTTTATGCATACCCAGCGTACAGAATATATCTACTTCTCGGACCGCTTACCGAGTCAATGACTTCGATCCTGGTGACGCTTGCCCCCTTTAGACACTCATCGTTTAACTCGCGAATATCGTCATGCGTGTTGTCTTGCCCATTTTCCGGATTCGACAGACGATCCTCGATCAGGTCGTTCTTCCGAACAATATTTGTATCGAGGGCCATTGATATCCGGATCTGCTCCGTAGAGTCAGTATCATACTATTTCTTTATTTGCAGAATGCCGTTTGCCGGCAATAAGTGAGATCGCCTGAAAGAGAAGATGCTCAAATGCGGATGTATCAAAAGCATAGAAATTGAACAAATTGAACCGACAAGCTTTATCAAAAGATAAGGAATAAAATTGAAGAATGATCGAGGCCAGATGCGTGCAAATAATAAGTTTCGATCAGTGTCAGCAGATCGGGAGTAAATCTCCCGCTGCGAGAAGCAATCAGGGTATGTATCATGATCAATTTGAGCGAAGAGAAAAATGGAATTCTAGGGAGGGATCTCCGACATACTACCGAAAGATTGCAACTCCGTGTGTCCGAATTTTGTCCAAAGTGGCGGGCGATCGGTCCAGAAGGACTTGCAGATGGAAGGAAGCCATGGATGCCGAAAGGAGCAAGTGATGCTGAGGATCGGCATGGACTATTGACACGTCAAGTAGCGCCGCAGAAGCGAAGCAGTGACTGCCCCATTGCAGCTTGATCGACAAATAGTTGATTCAGGACATTCAGGACCACGGAAGCGCAGCGCCTATTCAGGGGAGAGCCATAGAACCATACTGTGCCTTGCTTGAGAGCTCTGCTTCCGTTTATGGTCGAAAAACGTTCACTACAAGCGACAAGATGCCATCATGAGGGCCTCTGCCTCTTCTAAGATTGGAGAGCCAGGATTAAGATCCTCCACAAACCCAGTATCTCCTCATCAGCGGATCATAAATACATATGATTTTAAAACGAGACACGGCTATTAGCCCAGGCCACTTGAGGTATTGTCAGCTCGAACCCTGACTGTCGAATCACATGACCGACACGGTACGCGTCGTACAATCACAGGAGTCAAGAATGATGGAATTTGTCAGTTGGCATCGATGTTATCACTGTCAAAGTCTTGTCCATCATACCATTTTTCCTATTAATCGAGACATGTCGATCGCGTCAAGAACAGACCAGACCATGGAGGAAATCATTGAAATTTCTCAGAGACCATAACAGTGACGGGGATCGATAACTTCAGTTCCTAGATCCGAGTTAGACACAATAACCCCACTTAGGTCGATCGGTGTCTCTGTTGGGTATTGGCCTTGTCCGAACCGCATTCTTTCTAGCCCTATCTGTAATTCAATGATCCAGTCAGATTTGTGGGTCACTGCCACCTCTTCCTCGTCTGAATTCATCGTGTTATGATTCGCTGTCGTTTGGTGTTCATGCCGATGATGGTCAGTAGTGGATAAGGTGCTGCAACCTCAGCCCCCAAAGTGCGCCATCCCCATCGCTCGGACATTGTAGGCCGTCCTTCCAGGTCGAACTCCTCAAGATGTATCTTTAGAAATCATGGATTTATCCTCGCTCCAGAACGTCAAGACGGGTACCAACGTAGCCATGGCTCTGGAAAAGCAGAATGGGTCTTCCCGACCGTCTCCTCCTATCCCAGGTCGGCGGAACAAGGCTCGTCCCATTGCGCTGGCGTTGATGGGATTGGCCGGCTTTTTGTGGTTGATGCTGCCTGACGGAGTCCATCACTCAACAGCAAACGGAGAGAAGAGCGCACCGCCGCCAGCGTTCAGTTGGGACCAGGTACGACAGGAAATCTATTTCGATGGGCTTCTGTTTAACAGCGTACGCAGATTATGCCTTCCAAATCTTTGGAATACCATGACTGCTTCAACGGCTTCCAGTGCGCCCGACTTGAGGTGCCCATGGACTATCATCGGACGAACGGTCAGGGCCGCCAGATGGCTATTGCCATTGCACGCTTACCTGCAAAGGTCCCGGTGACAGACTTCCGGTATGGTGGTGCAGTTCTAATCAATCCCGGTATTCTTGACTTTCCCTTTCTCTCCATATCAGACTCTGATGAAGGCAGGGGGCCCTGGTGGTTCTGGAGTCGGACAGGCTCTGATGTTCGGTCGGGACATGCAGATGATCGTTGATGCGGAAACTGATCCTGCATTGCCGACGAAAACTGCGCACTTGTCGGCTCGATACTTTGATATCATAGGCTTTGATCCACGTGGCGTTAACAACACGACTCCCGGGTTCAGCTGTTTCCCCAATTTATTTTCGCAGAGGAACTGGGAGCTCCAGGCCGAGGCGGATGGCATGCTGGGTAGCTCTCACGATTCCCTCATGCGCAATTGGCAGCGTGCCCTTGCTCTTGGCGCTGCTTGTTCCGAGGCACTACAGTCGACGCCGGAGGGAACTGATGAAGCTCTTGGAGAGCATCTTAATACACCGCCAGTCGCGAGGGATATGCTCGAAATCATTGAGCGACACGGTGAATGGCGGGAAAGGCAAGGTCAGACTGAACAGAGGATGTACGATCGCATGTACGGGTATGACCAGCAACAGAGCATCGTGACACGAACCAAGTGGAAGAGAGGGCAAGAAAAGCTCCTGTACTGGGGCCGTTCGTACGGAACTGTGCTCGGAAGCACCTTTGCGACGATGTTCCCTGATCGGATGGAGCGTGTTTTACTGGACGCCGTGGTCGATGTCGACAAGTACTACACTGGGGAAGGACCTGATGTGATTGCTGATGCTGACGCAATCTTCGACCGTTTTGCATTCTACTGCGACTCAGCCGGCCTCGATGGATGCCCCTTCTATAGGCAAGGAGGTCCTGCAGCCATCAAAGCTGCATATCTGGAACTAGAAGCGGCCCTATACAACGCATCCGTGCCAGTAGCACGGTCAGCCACACGGGGGCCCGAAGTCGTCACGTGGACCGATCTGAAATCGGTTCTTCGCTACTCGGTGTACCAACCTCTATTTGTATTTCCTTTGCTGGCACACTTTGCAAAGTCATTGGCCGAGGGTGATGGGTCTCCGATGGCCGACTTCAAGCAGCGATCTCGCTCGCCTTCGTGCCCATCTGACCAATGCCTGCAAACAGGGCCGTGGTCTGGCGAGTGTCTTGAGAAGGGGGCGAACGAACTCCATGCTATGTCGGCAATCTTATGCTCCGATGCCCCATATCTACGTGACATGGACCAAACACGTTTCCAGGAAGCATGGGCATCTCAGAAAGCCCGGAGTTTTACCTTGGGGGATTATTGGGCTACGATCACTGGACTAGGGTGCGTTGGACACAAGTCGAGGCCGAAATGGCAGTTGACAGGTATACTGGTCATCATTCCAGTGCGCTCCTTTCTCACCAAATCTTGATAGGGCCGTACACTGGCAATACATCTCATCCACTTCTTCTTGTGAGCAATAGTCTGGATCCAGTCACTCCGTTGAGAAAGCAGGTCTCCAATCTCATTCCTCTCCGCTATTCCACCACTATGCTGACTGGCGATCATTTTACAGTGCGAAGAAGATGTCGGAAAGTTTTCCTGGTTCAGTCGTACTCCAACAAGACTCCGAAGGAGTAAGCATTATCCCTCCTACCATTCTATCACCTGCATTGTCAGCAAGAATGTCTTCAATTCCGGGTCTAACCTCCAGTAGCACACCACCTTAGCCGCACCATCGCTGTGCGTGAGCAAGGCTATTCGCGCTTACTTCCAGAACGGCGTGTTGCCCGATCCGGGAACGGTCTGCAGTGCGGACTTGAAGCCCCTCTTGGGGGGCTCAGGGTCCGTTCAAACAATGAATGCTGCAGATAGAGCTATGTACGACGCGTTGATGAACATGGTTGCCCAAGCCAACAATCTGAGCCGAAGACTGCCGTTCGCCTAAAAGTACTTCTCTTCAGGAGAGAGCATTACTTTTTCCGAGACTGTTTATCATGTTGACACTCCCAAGCCTGTGGTTGTCTCCACTTTTGTCCGCAAGCGCGGGGTCCTTTTACGCCCTTTTGTCATTTCTGCTTACATAACACTCTACCCCTCACTCTCTTTTGAAGCACTCTTTGCTGCTGACTGGAAGCACACCCAATATTTATTCAGCCTTCGCATTGAATCGTTTCCAGAAAATATTAATTGGACGGAAACCGAAACAACTGGAAACAATATCCAGTCAAGATGTCTCAAAAGTCTTATACAGGCACCTGCCTCTGCAATGCCGTGACCTACCGGATCGATCTCCCCGACTCCACAACTCCCAAGGTCCTTATTCACCCCTGCAGTCTTCAAGCTCTCACCAATCATGACTGACTCACGACTCGTCTCATAGGTTATTCTCTGCCATTGCATCAACTGCAAACGCTACACTGGCTCCGGCTTCTCTGCCAACATTGCCATCCCGAAGACAAGCCTCCACTGGACCAAGGGCCAGCCGAAACTTTACGTCGATAAGAGCGAGCGCGGCACTGGTGTTCCCCGGATGTTTTGCGGGGACTGCGGGACGCCCTTTACGTCCGAACCGAGTGGTCAGGATGAAGTCATTATTATCAAAACGGGGACGCTTGATGATCCGTACAGGGATGAATGTGGGGAGTTGGCGATGGAGATCTGGTGTGTCCGCAAGGATAAGTGGGTTGAACAGATGAAGGATGAGAATATCACGCGACTGGACAAATCTATGGGCTAGTCGACGGTCATTTCCTGAGTGATTTTTGTGATAAACTTATAGACCTGTTGATCAACTGAGATATATATTGACACCTTGCAGTTTTCGCTTTGGGCACTAGAAGGATAAAAACATGAAAGATACGCGGTCGCCTCTGGACCGAAGCTATATAATAGGCAGGAGTAGAAACCACGGCGTCGTAAATATAATAACCATGGTCCAATGATTCGGTTGATGGTACTAAACCTCGGATGCTGATCGGCAATGCAGGAGTCAGGACTCAGGACCCAGCGACCTTACCCCGCTTGGAGCGATAAACTCCGCATAATCTGGGGTCGATGTCACCACGTCACCACCTAATTACAAACGTAGTTCTCACTCTTCGCCAATATATAATATACTGCAACAGCAATTACCACTCACAAATCCAAAAGAGACAGATTACTATAAAATAGCACTGTCGAAATGGCCCCTCCAACCGCCACAGAAACCGTCTCCAATGTCACCCTCCGATCCCCAGAGTCGTCCCAGGCGGCCGGCGCCGAAAAAGCCAAGGTCAAGATGACCATGCCGAAACAACCAGTATTCGAGAACAAAATGGAGGAGCGCGAGTATCTCAAGGGGCGTCTAGCGGCCGCGTTTCGCATTTTTGGCAAATATGGATACGACGAGGGTATGACCACCATTAGTCCCCGGAATTTGTTCGGCTATTGACGATGGTAGGTGTGGCCGGCCACATCACGCTGCGTGATCCGGTCGAACCGGACACTTTCTGGGTGAATCCGTTTGGCGTAGCATTCTCGCAGATCAAGGCGTCTGATTTGATTCGCGTGAATCACGAAGGGCAGGTCATCGATGGAGGCGAGGTCCGCTTGCTCAACGCCGCGGCGTACATGATTCATTCCGCAATCCACGCTGCCAGACCAGATGTTGTGTGTGCGGCGCACAGCCACAGCCTCCATGGCCGAGCGTTCTGCACGCTGGGCCGACCGCTGGATATCATTACTCAGGATTCGTGCGCGTTCTACAATGTACGCTTGTCTTCGCCGGGTTTGGGTATCTGCTGACGGTTACAGGATCACATTGTCTACAAGCAATTCAACGGCGTCGTTCTTGCCGAGGAAGAAGGCAAGAATATTGCTCAAGCGCTTGGGAATAAGAAAGCGGCTTTGTTGCAGAACCACGGTCTTTTGACCGTTGGTCGCACGGTTGAGGAGACAGTCTTTTGGTTTGTTTCGCTGGAAAAGTGCTGCTATGCGCAGCTTTTAGCAGATGCTGCAGCTGCGGGACGGGGCGGACAGACTATCAAGATTGATGATGCGGATGCTGCTTTCACTTACAAGACGGTTGGGACTCCGATGGCTGGGTGGTTCAGTGCGAAGCCCATGTTTGATGTGATTCATCAGGAGACGAATGGGGACTATTTGAAGTAAACAGATATCTCGTTCTGCTCGCTACTACAGCTTGGGGAGTGCTATTCAGAGAGTTGGTGAGAGGACAGGGGTGTGTGCGGAGGACTATGGTGTTAACCTGTACATACAATGTGGATTTTCTTTGACGTTTCGTGATTGTTTGTGTTCAAGCTCTCCAGTCTCCACACTGGCGGTCATCCCCACTTTGCGGGGATCCATCAATATCCGCCAGGCGGCCAGACAGTCAAGGTCTTTATTTCCACCACACTCATTCCACTTTTCGTTCAGACATTTCACATCACTGTCCTTACAAGTATCTCTATCCGTCCAGGTAACCCAATCTAAACAGCCTCTGTCAACATGGCTCTCCCGCAACTCGTCTCCCCAAAACCCTTCCTCACAGAATGCGGCATGGAAACATGCCTCGTCTACAAAGACAAAGTCCACCTGCCATGCTTCTCCTCCCTGCCTCTAGTCGACTCCGAGTCCGGCCGCACACTCATCTCCCACTACTACAACTCATACATTTCTATCGCCGCCACCAACGGCACCGGTATCGTCCTAGACACCCGCACCTGGCGCGGCGCTACTCCCTGGGCGCAACCCATGGGTCTCTGCACCGACAAACTCCTCGAGCTTAATCGCGCGGCGGTACGGCTAGCCAAGGAAGCCAGGAATAAAGCTATGGGTGGAGAAAACTATATCCCCGTCGTGATCAGCGGGACGATGGGGCCCCTGCGGGACGCGTACGAGGATACGAGTGAGTCGATCACGCTGGAGGATGCGCGGGACGGATACAGGGAGCAGGTGGGGGTGCTTGCGGACGCGGGGGTGGATATGCTGGCGATTATGACGGTGACGAATTTGAATGAGGCGATTGCGGTGGTGGAGTTGGCGAGGGAGGTGCGGTTGCCGGTTGTTGTGTCGTTCAGTATTGAGTCTGATGGCCGGTTGCTTGGTGGGCGGAGCTTGGAGGACGCGATTCAGACGGTTGATGAGAAGACGGGCGGGTATGTGGTGTACTATGGTGTTAACTGTGCGCATCCGGTGCGGATTTCTGCGGCGTTGCGCGATGTGCCGGAGGTTGTGCGGGGGAGAATTGGATTGATCAAGGGGAATGCGTGTCTGAAGAGTCATGACGAGCTGGATAATACTGAGACCCTTGATCGGGGGGATATTTCTGTCTTTACGGATGGCTTTGAGGGCGTGATGCCGTTGGTTCCTAATGTCAAGGTTATTGGGGGGTGTTGCGGTACTGATGAGGAGCATCTGGAAGCTATCGCTAAACGGTGCATCAAATAGTTCTCGGGTCGGAAATATTGATTACTGTGATGCGGGTTGGACGTAGCTTATTCTCAACGCCAGTGCACATAGTCTGCAATATCAAGCTTCGGAATCAATTGAGAAAGCCACCCGCGCTGCTCCAACAAAACAACCTTCCATCCACTCCACGCAACGGCCGGGCAGATGGAGAAGATGGCTTAGTTGGCCACCTCCTGCGCGGCTGACAAAAACGCCAGCAGTGTCAGGCAGAGGCTCCGGAGCTCAGGCTCCTCGTTAATTCGCCATGGCCCAAATGTTTGCATCGTCAGGAATTCGTCGGGGTGGCGGTCGGCTGTGTCCTCCCAGGTACTCATTACGCTGAGTACCTGGATTCATGAAGGTGAGGAATACCTCCCCGTAGCCTTGGTATATTATGAGGCGGCTGATCAGTTAGCCATGTATCTATACAAATCACGTTAATAGTGAGGTATATCTACCTTTTTCCCCGGAGCTCCGGAACTCCTCCCGACTGGTGCTTGAGCCATCCAACGGTCTCAGCGGTTTCCTGCATCTGGACAAGAGCCAGCTTGATTGAACCTAGACACCGGTTGGACCTCCAAGATTGACAGAACTTGGTCTGTCCTTCTTGTCCGCACCACGCCATCAACAATGGCCGTGTACGATTGTGTCCCGAATTGGGGCACACATCGTACACGTGTAACCGTGCACTGGAGGCCGGATCACCTCTTTACGTTGATTAGTTCCTGTATTAACAGGACTAAGTGCAGGTTTACCACTGTCTCATCTAGCATGGGGGTGTAACTGACGGGGGCGCGGCTGTATCCTCCAGGTAGTCGCGATATTATAGCTGAGGGGACTTGCCGCAAGTTCCAAGTACACTTCGTCATTATCCTGGAATATTAAGAGAAGCTAGCTCATTAGCATTCATCCATCCAATGTAGCAGTATCTAGAGCACTTACCTCCTATTCTTTCGGGCGGGCCACCTCTGCCGTCTCTTGCATGCGGATCTTCTCTTGCCCCTTTGCATACCTGAAATTGCGCTTAACTTCCAGAACTGCCTCAATCGGCTTTTCAGACCTGGACTTTACGACCCAGTCGGTTATAGCAGTGTATGAGACCTCGCTGAAGGTAGGCGTAAACCGGACATGGCTGATGATGCACACGGTAGCTGACAATACACCCACCAACGAAATGAGCTCCTGTATCAGCAGGTCGAGGTAGACGTCCACTGTCATCTCGTACCATGGCCTGTGGTACAATCTTGTGTGGGTGGAAGTGGCAAGCGTGCCTCATCTGACCCACTAGAGTCATCGGAAGTGATTCTTTGGTGTGTCTCTACGCCTCTCTGTCGATATCTCTTGCCTTTCGTTGGGGCACTGTGGTGCTTCCTGGAGCTTCTTTTAGAGTGTTCCTTGGTTCGATGTTAGCAAAGACTGCTGCTTACCTGAGATCCTGACTTCAATTCACCAGATTTATGTGTGTTGCTTTGCTTAAGGCGGCCTTGTTTGGCGAAATTGTTGGTAGCAGTCTCGAAGTCAGGGTTGAGACCCTCTTCTTTTTCGTTCAAGCTGGTCGCCATGTTAGAAGAACTGAGGATAGTAGAAACAATCGGTTATAACGGAAGAAGGATACTGGAATTAAGAGTAGAAAGTGAATGGTCATGAGAGACAGATTCCAAATAATTGAATGCTAGAGTCTGAGAATCTGGGGCGAATTCGTTGGGATGTGAATGAGCTGTAATCAGAAGATCTGGTACTAAACTTGGCCATTTACAGATCTCTTGACCTGTATTCTAGATATTCGCAGAAGGACTGCTCGCGTTCCACCATCTGATGACTTACAGGACCTACTATCTAGTCGGCCTTGAGCGGGAGGCGGGCTAAGCCGGGGCATGATGGGATAAAGTACGCCGCTCCCTCATTTGTTTGGAATAATGAGTGTGCCATCGTACAAGCTAAGGTGCCTAGGTAAGACAAGGTAGCTACCAAACTTGGTCCGTCTTGCCAAGTCCACTGCAGGGTACCTTACAGCCCACCGGCACCAACAATCTCCGCTCCCAAGCCCGTCCAGGTATTTGAACTCGCGCGTCATTCTGAGCACTACACTAATTCTTACTCCTGCTTGATATCTTCCTGTACTACGCTGATCGTCTGTCTTAGTTTTCTGAAATCGGAGAGCGCTGATATATATCACTGTATCGACCAACTTGCCCATCACAATGGACAGCTTCAGGAGTACCAAAGGGTTCTGGGAGCGGGGAAAACATCGTGCTGGTAACAGGTCCGCTTCAAGACTGATCTTGTCAGCTACCAACAAAGGGTGGTCTCGTGGTTCTGTCCTCAACCCACTCAGTCACGGAGACAGGATGAGGGAAGGGAGCAGTTGATACGCAGTCTTACGCCTGTCAATACCAAGCATTGTTAGAAATACTGACATACATAGGCACCAACGTTGTCACTGTGAGATTATTTGACGCGATCGAGTTGGATTGGAGTTGGTGGTACCCATTTTGGGCATATCGGCTTGATGAACCATTGTCAGGGTAAACGGGAAGGTTCATTACGAATAATTTCAACCGCAGACTCCAAACTGGCTATTCTATATAATTTGCGTTAACAATGACTATCGGAGTACGGAGAAGTTTACCGGGCCTAGTTATTCATTTGATAATTATTAATTTAGATCAAAGCAAAGACCGCCTCATTCTCGAGCAATGGAATCTTGAGTCCTTAATCTTCCATCGGACAATCAATCTGCTCTTTGAAGGGACAGAGGATTCAGTTACGAATAGATAGATCAACAACATGAGGCTAATGTCAACATGCCTGCCATTAACTTGCCCCAATAATCGAAGGGGCCTTGGAGACAAAAAAGTCCTTCCCCTTGATCGCCTTGACCACGAAACTCCACGGTGTCATACCGAACAGCTGCCCCGTTCCACCCGACGCCCCGACGGGGACAATCATCATGATGCTATCTCCTTGATCATACACCCGCCTCTTGTACTTTGAGCCAAGAATGTCGTTCTTTATATTCGCAGCAACAACCACAGCCTGCTCAGCGGCCTTGAAGGAGAGGCGCATCGAATTGTTGGTTATATCGCCTGCCGCGTAGACGGGCAAGGGTGCATTCTGTCCGCCTTGTACGCGAAGCTCATGGTCCACTTTCACCCAGCCGTCAGTGTCCAGCCATTGCTGAGGGATAAAGCTGCTGTTGGGTAGGACACCCGTTGTGGGGATGTACAAATCGGCGGTGAGCTGCTGTCCGTTACTGAGAAATAAGTTCCACGTCCCGTTGGTGGACAGAACCGCGTCTGTGACTGCTTGCGACGTGATGATCGTCACATTTTTCTGGGTAAGCAGGCTTTCCGCAGCTTTACTGCCTGACGTCTTGAGCATCGGTAATACGCGGTCCGAAGCAGAGACGAGAGTAATCTTTACTGATTTCCCCTGTTCTTGCGCGGCTTCGGCGATTTCCCCGGCGAGTTCAACACCGATGGGGCCTGCACCGGCTATGACAATCTGCGATGCTGATGAGATAGCCTGTTGCGCGTTCTGGATGAGCGTTACCATATTATCGGCGTTGGACTGCTTGAAGGGGATGGGGACGTCACTGCGAGTCGTTGATGGGGTGGTACTCCCCGCGGCAATGACGAGATAGTCAAATTGGATGCTCGTTTGACCGTCAACCATGACGGATTTATCTTCCGGATTAATGGCTGTTACCCGTCCCTGAACGAACTCAAAAGATTCTGAAGGATACTTTTTGAATGCCGACTCAATTGGGATCAAGTATTGCTCTGGTCGGAAGGCTGTGGGTTTCGCCATGATTCGGGGGCCGGCAATGGAAAAGTAGAATGTCGGAGAGGGATTGATCAGAATAACCTTCACCGTTGAGACATCTTTGAGGAGAGAATGCGCAATTGGTGCCCCGGCAAAGGAAGCACCAATTATCACAACAGTTGTTTTGGTTGATGTCATGGTGGTAAAGTCTCTATGTGATATTCTTGGTAGTTCACTGATTTCTGGTTGGTGATCTGACCTTGTATTAATACCCCTATCTTGTTCTGAGTAATCGCAAAGGATGTCCGCCAAGTTTTCTATTATTAATTACTAATGCTTAGAAACCGCACAAGGATCTTAGCTGATCCTTCAGGGCCGCCTAACCTTATCTCGCAAGAGGTGCAGCTGGGGGCTGACCTGTGTCACATATCGGCTGGTTCATGAATTCTTCAGGTCAGTGCGTATTTAGAAACACAACCGGCGTATCTTGTTTGGGTCAACACTGGAGGGCGAAGGAATTATTAAGCACCACCCACAAACCACTAGTTGTCCACCTGGCGGATTCTTGGGATGATATAAGGAGGTAATGTACTTTCGAGGAGTAGCTTAGTATTTGGTTTCGGGACCGATTTTACAATCATTCATTGCCATTCTAAGATGGACAAGGGATCCATGTAAAATGTCGTAAGCTGAGGTGAGTTGGCTGTGTGACAATTGCCAATCTATCTTATGGTCTAACCAAATTACGTGTGCACGAGTTGATGCATAAAATGACCTGGACTCTGAACATACTGAAAAGTGGTCTTATGAACACATCACAAAACAGCGGAATATATATTCCCTTAGTCACATGATGGAAAAATGGCCAAACAAGACCTCTCATCGATCCATCTACATGGCTCTGATAATGGGCTGTAGAACTAGCGGCCATGAAATGATTATCCTGTGCTTGCTCGGTTACATCGTAATAGGTATACATACCCAACACTGACAATGTTTAGAGACTGTTTCCAAGTTTTAGGCGAGAATGTAGCAGGTAAGCGGAGATATGCAGTCGCGTACTTAGATTAGAATCGACATCATGTCGGTTCAGGAATGTAATGTCCCGGCGAGTATATAACAGTTGGCTCACGCATACACAAGATGACAGCGCAGATTGTGAAAATTGTTTTCAGTTTGGTATACTACAAGAAATTTGTTCCTGTCTTCGGCATATGCTTTCCCAGGGGTAAGGAGGGGTAAGGAGGTTAGCGCAAGGCCAATCAACATTGGTTCAGATCATGAATAATAGGTACAGATGTACAGTACGCGGGACATGAGATTCCATCCCTCTCACAGATGGGGCGGAGCGCATGGGCAACAGGTTGCATTCCTGTACAGTTCAGCCAATGAACCCTTGCTTATGGAGAATGTAAACTAGGGTTATTAATACTCAGTTGAAAGACGTTTAACTTCAGTATAAGAACGTAGTATACTACTCATTTGATGGGCAGAGGCTGCAGTCTAACTACTCAAAGTTCCAAAGGAGAAATCCTTTGTGGGATATCTATCCAAATGCTTTTACCATTATACTGCATAGTAGCCCAATGTGGACTTACTACAACCATGCTGGCAGGCACCAGGGCCAGATACTCACTTTATCAAGTCTTTGGTGTGCTTTTCTTGTGCCTCCTGTTGTACATTGAAATCACCAGTCTGCCGAGCTTGTACAGCAGTCCAGTCCTACGCATGCCGCACACGTTCTTTTCCGCAATCAGGACCGCCCATCTGATAAACCTCTTATGCTTCGTTGACCTGGACGATAAATCTTACACGATCAAGAACAACGCTGGGAAACGCTGTGACATTTCCTCTCGGCTTCGCCTCGCTCTCAGACTTGCTACAAGTACCCGCGGAGTGGGAACCAAATGGCAAGTAAAGAATATCCCGCCATTTCCAGCGTGGGTCACTTCGGCAGACGGTTGTAGCGTTAATCGGATGAGGTTTCTGATCCGTCAAACCGCTATCTCGATGTGGCAGTATCTGGCTCTGGATCTCCTCTACTTTGGCTACTTCGCTCGTTTTTCCGAGATTCAATCTCTCACACATGCTCCAGGCACGGAGTTCTTGGGCTACTACAGTCCCACAGCAATACAACAAGGCGCGCGTCTTGCTATCGCCATCGTGTTTATATTGACTTTAAGACTATTATTAGATTGGGCTTATCGATGCTTCTCCGTTATATCGGTGGGTATCAGGTTGACGCCTCCGGAGGATTGGCCGCCGCTCTTTGGCAGTATAATGAATGCATACACGCTTCGAAATTTCTGGGGGTAAGTTATCACTATGATAACGAATTAGTACAACCTATTGAGGCTTTGTTAGACAACTCTGGCACCAATATCTGCGCTGGCCGCTGTGCAGTATCTGTCGAGGGATATCTATGAATCTCCTTGGGCTTCCTGCAAATAGTGCAGTAAAGCGCTACACTGAGTTAGTCCTCATGTTCACTCTCTCCGCAGGGTTCCATTATATGAGCGCCATATGGAGCGACTTTCCTGTTCATACAGGATTCTTGCTCATCATGACTGTCAATCCGTTTATTATCATGCTTGAAGACGCGATACGGTCTTATGTAGGGCGATATGTTCGTGAAGGAAATGGGTTGTTATGTTACGTGTTGGGAAATGAGACATTTTGCAGGTTGATCGGCTATTGCTGGGTCTTGTTCGCAGGATTATATGTGACTGCCCCCTGGTGTGCGTTTCCGATTATGCGGTTGCCTGTCTACAACACAGTTCTGGCGCCCCATAGTTTGGTTGAGAGGCTTGGACTGACTATGGGAACGTTGACTGTCGGGAGTCTAGGAGTGGCTTTGCACTATATTTTTAGGATGGAGTTTTGAGTAAGAATGGTTGGTTCTTATTAAATGAACTGATAGCCCTCTAGTACCATAGAGATCTGCTTTTCGTGCGACGAGTTCATCAAGAATATGGCGGACATGATATCAGGCGGAGTGGAATGTCACGCCGGTGGAGAGCAGCAGGTATCAACGACAATTTCCAACAAGAAGATCAGTGTATAGCTCCCTGCGCCCCTCTATTGCTCGTCATACTCACTTACACCTGCAGGCTGTCACCTATTTCCGTATCAGAGGACTGAAGTCCGGTGGAGAGACTGGGCTCCTGCAGCCTGAGCTTGAATATACCTACGAGCTTTTGCTAGATGTAGGTACGATCCGAAGTCTGGCGATTATGGAGTGGAGGACTTCCGCCTGTGAATAGTCAATGACGTTATAGATGCAGTGAAGCAACGGAGATTTAAGCGGAATACTTCGATGGTTTTGATCGACATCATACGCTGCAGAATTTTGACCACAGAAAACGAGCCAGACAATGTAGAGATTCTCTCTCGGCTACATCCTCGGCTGGAATTTCCGACGGCGGTGTTCTCTTGGAGGTAAGATAAAGGACATGGAGGGTGCGCTGCACCGCATGGTTATGAGAGTGGTTCAAAGATGGACCGGCTCCTATCTCCTGGGTCGTAAGCTAGTTTCTGTTGGATAGAATATTTCCTACTAGTCATAGATTATTTTACTAGGCCTTCTTTATATATACCCACCCTGATATCGGGAATTAGCGAAGAGGGAGTTAAGCCCGAATTCAATCAGCTAGGTTAAATCGAGCAATATATTTATGTCGGCCAGAACTTTCCAACCATATTCCTAGCTGAAGCTTCACCAGTGCATTGTTGGTGATGTGAAGCTAAACTTTGCACGGAAAGTGCTGTCAAAAATGAACACTACATAGTATGCTGGTGTAGTCTAGCTTCCCAAATGACTTGGGATCCTACGATCCACCGTGGTAAGACCGGAATGCATACAACACAAAGAGTTCATTTTTTTAGGAATGCTTGATGAGCATTCATAATGACATTCCTGTCATAAGCCAAGAAACACAAGACCATTTTACCACAGGAAATCAGGCAAGGGGATAACAATCGCACTTCAGACGGCGCTAAGTACGTGTCCAAACTAGCCGGCCACACATGGAACGACAGTCGATAGACAGTTTGAGTTTATTGAGACCTAAAGGAGCCTTAAAGTCCTAGAAGGAACTTATATAAAAAAGAAGACACCCTCGAACAAGGACAACGCCGTGTCAGGACTGGTGGCGTTAGCTGTTTCCCATGCATCACCCTCTCGGCGATGATGTGGGTCAAGCACGCGACTATCATCATTTTTGGAGGGCCTTCGGTAAAGGCAGAGATACATATGCTGTATGGGTTGACGAAGACGGACATAGGGTGACGCGCGTAGATTTATGCGGTTCCTGCTGTACCTCTTTGGCTGTTGATCCATCCTTTTGTTCCAGAACCTGTGGTGGGCCTTTAGAAATATCACAAAGTCAAAGAGACCAGTCCTCAGTATGAACAGATCTTGACTGTTCCATTTTCTGTTATCGCCGGATATTCGAGAACCTTCATTGTTTCTGATACGCTGGAATGCGGAGCTCGCACACAACTCCCTTGGACAGCACCAGACAATTGTTCCGGATACAGGGAGGGAACTAATACAAAACTCTTTGTAAAGTCACATCATATTGATTTATAGAGAGCGAATTGAATAAAAGAAGCACGCTACTTGAGATTCCTGCTCGCGGTGAAGACATACGAATGTATCTCGATGATGTAGCACACTTGCTCGCCTTCCACCTGGAGCCTCCCAGATGGGAAAATAAAAACGCAATTATCAGAGTAGCTGATGAGTATGAGTATGTGTAAGCTGGCTATATCAACATGTCACTGAATCAGATTTCAGGTTTCTCCTCGCACCAGCAATCTGATCAGCAATTAGACGAGCATGGGTACTGGATTGGTTGTCCAATCTCCTACAAGCGGCAGCCAGAGCTCAAAGAAACCTATCGCGACATATCGGAGAGGATCGCCGCTTTCCTGCATCAGAAGGCTATTATGGCCCAGTAGGGGTAGCTATAATGACAGATGGTGTGGAGATCAGTACATCGTCGACCTCAACGCCCGTGTCACTGGCAGTTACCACTAAGCGCCGCTCGCGGAAAACTTTCTTCGGCGCGGCCTGCTGGAGGTAACCTTTTTTGCAGGCCAGTTTCCTTAATTCTAGGGTCGCTTATGAGGCGGCTTTCTCGGACGAACTCCTGAAGGGCAGCTTGGTAATCAGTGGTTGGGCACGCGCCGTGTGGACACCACTCAGTCAAGCTGCAATCAATATAGGAGGCCGGGATTCCTCCGAATTCGAGGGGACACTCAAGAAAATCAAAGATTTTGCGGCTCTTGATTGCAATATGTGAAGAGAGTACGCCTAAAAGCAGGGGATGATGCGTTCCAGCAACGATACATAAGATCAAAGTGAAGAGTCTATCTTTGGACCTAAGATCTGCTCTCTTACCCATCGAATCTCCTCCGCAACAACGTCCGGTCGAATCAAATGCACATTATGCCCACAGTCCGGTAAATGAACCATCCGACTCCGTCTAGACAATCTCAACTGCTCTCCCTGCATCTCATCATCCATCCCATCCCATTTCTCCAGTAGCTCACGGAACGCCGCTCGCTGAGCCTCCGTCCCATTCCCAGCCTCGACAGCCTTCTCATAGAGTCTCTGGTAGTCCCTCAACCCATTACACCGAATCACGCTCAAAGGCCGATCCCCCAGCGCCTGCTTCTTCAACTGCTCTTTCTCGGCAAGCGCACGACAAACCTCCTCCCGCATCATCGCTTCAGCCTGCGAAGTAGCCATTCCCCGCGCAATGTCCATCGCTCTGACCCTCCATTCCCCCCGCGAGAGCTGAGCGGCAGCACGCAGACCCGTGACCTCAGCAAACTTCAGATTACCAACCACGGCATTAAGATCTAAATCCGGGTTCTGGAATAACTCGATATTTCGTTCCGTTGCGGCGTCCATGAGAACCATCCCCGCGACATCGCTCGAGTAGAAATGGAGGTATTCCCTAGCGATAATCGCGCCATAGGAGTGAGCGGCCAGGATAAGTGGCGGAGGGATGTTTGCGGTGGTGAGTAAGGTGTGTAACTCTGCGGCTGCTGACGTGGCCGTGGGGTTTGCTGTGTTTGGATCAATTTCGCTGCGGCCGAGGCCGGAGCGATCGTAAAGAACAAGCGGGGAGAAGGACGCGACAAGGCGTTGAACGGCGCAGTACGACGATGCGACGTCCCCTGCGCCGGCGATGAATACTACGATAGGATCTGGGGAGTTGCGGCGGGGTGGGCCGCCGATGGAGAGGTAGAGGCGATGGGTGCCGATGGAGATCATGGTATCCGTACTCATAGAGGATGGAAATTGGTCCATTGGAAATAGCAAGTCAATGGCCAGATGGGATAATACACCACTAGACAGGTGGCTTGTAAGCTTACCAGTATCTAGACCTGATCGGTCTAACCGATAATGCCACTGTGATATTGGCTCAGTCTCGGCCTCAGCCAAGGCGCTTGGTGTGTATCCTTTATGCAGGAACTCAATTCGGCATTATTCTTAGGTGCTTCATCTCACGCCCCATATCCATCGTGTAAGCAATATAAGTTTCAGTTGGTAGTACAGGATACTAGACTAGCAGATAGTGGCAGTATTTGGTGCATGTTAATGGCTGTGGAGAATTCAACAACTGATCCATTCTTTGTCGCCTTGTTGGCTACGTTCATGCCACCTACACTTGCCTCCATAGCTCCATGACACTCCAAAACAAGATAGCAATATCAACCAACGCGGCTGGCCTATCATGAACATGGAATGGAGGCTAAACTAAAGGAACGGTCTCAGCGCTAATTGACTAGATACTTCTTGAGGTATATTTCTCTTGAAAGTTGATCCTGGCATGTTTCTAAATATAGCATTAAGCTGTCCCAACAATGATCAATGCACATAGCCTGGCGGGGAACAGAGAGCCAAGGAAAATACCCTAAGCCGCCATGGCAAGTGTTCTATAGTTATAGGCTCATGCTTGTTTCTTGTCTGATCCTCTTCCTGCAAAGACCGACTGAGCAGCCCACGGAGCAGGCCAGGCCAGGGATCCGGGGATATCACTGTGATCGTCCCCTGATACAAGATGATCGATCACCGCGATGAAGATGTAGGCACCAATTCCAGTGCAGATGTGCCACCTGCCAATTTGGTGTCAGTATTATTATTGAAGAATGAAACGGAGTTAGAAATATCTAGGGAACTGGTGCATACCACCCATGAAGCTCCAACAAAAAACCCCAGGGAAGACCCACCGTCTGCCTGAGGCTTTTCAAGTAGGAGCACATCCACCCATCAACCAGCCAGAGCCAGTAACCCAGATTGAATATAACTTTGCGATAAACTTAGCAGGAGATTCAATATCGGAGTGAGGTGAGTATATTACCAGCGCCAAACCGTACCATCCCCCAGATCTGCCTTCGAGCCTCTGAGCCCGCCCGTGTGCGAGTGTTGATCATTCGCATGGTAGAAATTCCGATGGCGGTTACGGAGCCAACAAAGAACAGAGAGTGCAGAAGCAGTTCATCAGTCTTTACGTGGTAAATTACTAGGGCGAGAAGGGTTGACCCCAGGATCATGCCCACGATGGTTGTGACCCTTGGGCTGGCATTGGCGGTCATGACGCGGTGGAGCACGGGTGTTGTTGTAAACATCATGGAGAGGTCGTCCACTGAGAATAGAGTGAGCAGGGAAAGGTAGTCAGAGTAGAACAAGGGATCGATAGTGGAAACCTACACATCTGGGTGTGGTACTTGAGGCTGATGTGGAATAGACCGGAACAAATGCCCACTGCCATTAAACCCAAGTAGGGGACGGTGCGAAGGAAACCAGCATTGGGTTTCTGCCGCAGCTGATACAGCCCATAAATGGCGTAGATTACTGGACGTGCTTTTCAGTGGAATTCTCAGTTCACCCAAAACAGAAGAAAGCGCTTACTGTATACTACGTTGGTCAAGGTGTTGATGAATTCCGCAGCGTATCTGGTAACCATGTAGTCCTAAACCATCAAGCAAATAATCAGCTGTGCGATGGATATTGATATACAAGTGCTGTGATTTATAGCTACCTCCTCACAAAAGCTGTTCGATACTAGTTAGCTGACAATACTTGCAAGGAAGCTGTCAGCACAGGAGGCTGAGTACTCACTTGGAGTTTGCAGTAACCGGGCCCCAGAAAGGGGTCTCTGAGCCACTCGAAGACATCTCGGCCGCCGATAGAATTTAGGGAAATTGTTGTACAGGAAGATAAAAGAAACGAACGTCATGAAGGCGAGAGAGAGAGACACAAACACAGAGAAAAGCGAAGGAGGGGCGGTGGACAGGCAACCACAATAATACACTAGGGCTTACATGGGACGAGAGCGGGTCAGGCACCGGAACCAAATGATGACCGCAGTTAATGTAGAATTAGTAGGCAAGGGTAGCAAAATAAATGGACCACCATGTGTCGCAAAACGATCTGATGCAGTCTCCCTTTCCTCTCTTTCCTCTCAATCTCCTGCGCCATCTCAGTCGCGTTGAGAACAAGCATCTTCCGATCGCTTTTGCGGTAGGAATGTTGTTCAGTAATGTCGTTATTGCTCTAATGCAAATTGAATAGAAATAGGTTGTTAAAAATGATTGAAGCTTGCAAGAATCAGATGCGCCTATAGCTGGCGAGCTTCCATAGGCACCGTCCATTTCAGGACTGGGCCAAACGTGCTCACAAACATGATCCAGCGATAACGGAAATGCTTTACTCCAAGCAATTGACCAATGAGATAAACATACGCCCCTTGTAATCATGGCGCACGTTTCGAACGTTGGCTCGATTCGCACTCGATTGCATTACTTTCCAGTGTTGAGGACCATCCCGACCGTCTGTTGTCCACCCAATGCCACTTCCTCGTTGCTCTTCTGGAACCCGCATCTTTCGTATAGTTTCCTTGCAGCTTTGTTGTCGGCCTCGACCAGTAGGACTAGTAGAGTTCGCTCTGTAGCTGGTGAAGCGCCTCGGGTATGTCTGGCGGCGGCTTCAACAAGTCGACGACCATTTCCCCTCCCTCTCGACGCTGGAAGCACAAACATGCCAGCAATCATATACACGGCGACGACGTCTCTATCATCCGCTTGTGGTGCCGTATACCGATCACCTTCCGTAAATATCCTCCACGGCGCGTTGAGATCAATTTCATTGCTAAACGCGAATTTCGGTCCTACAATGGTCACCGTCCCCAGCCATTCCCTCGACAAAAGGGCGGTCAATGCATCGCCCGATGAAGGAACGGTTTCACCCTCGTCCAAGGCGATAAAGGTACGTGCCTGCGGGTTTTGAATCCGGGCCAGCCACTTTTCGTAGGGAAACTCCACTTCAGTCTCATAGCTTGCTGAAAAGGCCTTTGGGTCTTGATTGAGGCCTGCTAAGCGGAGGCGTTTGTACAGGTGGACGATTTTACCCCGTTCTTCTGATGTGGGAAACGTCTGGGGGATAAGGGCGATGTTACTCATTTTTGCGAGGGGCTCCGAATAGCAGGACTTTTGCTTCATTCAATAATGAGGTGTTTATAACTTAACTAACTATATACTTCGTATGAGTCATAAGGTCGGAACGAGGTTGCATTAGAGACAGGCTATACGAGGTCCGATTATCCTAGCTGGCGATCGGACATTACTATGTTGGCGGATACAGCATGACATGGACTCAACTCACTCTTCACGAATCTCGAATATAAATCCAAAGAGACCAACTGGGGACTTGGTAGATGGTTAGTTGTAACCATGTCACCGAGGCTACTCAGCGCTCAAGGCAACAAGGAAGCCATAGTTATATATGGCGAGGTGTACTCCCAGACCCAGACAGTCGTCCTCACTTCAGTTTTCTCTGAGGCAGCGTCAACTTAAGACCAGCCCTGTGACTTTCTGGACGACAAAACAAACGAAATTTCAGGAGTCGTGTGTAAGCTTTAAAGGATACGCCTCTAGTGATTAGCTCCGTTAACTCCGACAGCTCAATCTCACCAGGACAGAAAATCACCAAATCATCATTCGTTCTCTTACCACTCCCTTCTTTATTGTTGAAGTACACTGTATTGCTATATTGTATCCTAGACAATCAGGATGTCCTTTGAGTTTATTGACAACAAACTCAGCATCGATCAAGCCGCTCGAAAGCAGATTCGTCGCCATGCAGCCAAGGGAAAGAATAAAGGCAAAATAATCGTGCGATCATCGAGAAAACACGCGTCAACGACGACTATATCTTCGTTTGGTCTACCTGGCATAATAAGGAAGGGGCCTGATCCGGCGAAAGAAAGTTCTCAGATTGAACGGCCGATAGACGATGGGCTGGTCTTTCCAGTGCCACTGTTTGGGGAATCAAAGGCGCTTGTGAAAAGAGGTATGATCATCTCCTTCGCTTAATGCTGTATAGACTGTGCTACTGACCTGGTCCAACATGCAGTCGTTGGATTCCTGTGCGCCACACGATACGTGCCTCAACTGAGCAAAGCCCTTGACTCTGCTGGTCAGGCCTCTTCGATGTTTGTGCGGTATATATTTATCGATCAAGCTTGTGGGTCCAGAAGTCCAATGACGCCACATGGTAATAGTTCAGACTGACTTCTCCACGGCAGGCTTTCATTGCGCCGTTGCAACCTCCATACTGTGCCTCAACAACCTGGTCACCAGGCCAGACGGTATCCTGCAAGCCATGAGTCACATATCCCACACATTTCGTTTGCTCAATCAACGACTTTCCCTCCAGGAAGAGATCAGCGATACGACCATGGCGGTTATAGTAAGCATGGCTCAGTACGAGCGCCATCAGAACCAATATCGACGAGGATTTGTCCACGTTCAAGCTTTACGAAGAATGGTCCAACTACAAGGCGGGCTGTTGCAGGTTTCGAAGAGCCATCATATACTTGTTCAAAAAATGCTGCGGTATGCCCTTCAGCGGCACTGCACATCTGCCGACCATGCTGACCATTGTAGTGTTGATCTTGAGTATGCTCTGCAGCTGGGTTCATCGACACTATTTAGCCTGGAGGACGCCATCAGTGAAAACAGGATAATAAATGAACTATACGGAGACAACCGGCACAAACATGCGGGTTCCAGCAACTCCTATCAGTCTCCTTTGATAGGAAGTCTGCGCCGCGATATTCAAGATATCTTCATTGAAGTGACATCCCTTGCTTCAATGCTCAATGACGCAACTAACGGAGTGGGTCCGAAGCTGAAGTCCTGCGCTTTTCACAGTGATCTGCTCGTCCTTGGCTATCGTTTGGGGAATATGTACACCCTCGGTGGGTGTCGTCCCAAGTGCCCGATTGAGAACGCAATCCATCTAGGTCTCACTGCGTTTCTGATTACATTCTTGCCGGGACTAGATCATCGTATTGCTCATAACGCTCTTCTCTCTAACTTACTTCTCAGTGTCGCTCAGGATCTTGCAGATGACGGACTAGATATTCGGGAAATATTACTCTGGATGCTTTATATTGGAGCAGCGTCATCGTCCCAGCTGGGGACTCATCCTACGTGGATTTCGAAATCAAAGGAGACTATCGATACTCTGAAATTGAGAACATGGGAACAAGTCCAGGACGTGCTTGCGAAATACCCGTGGGTCAACGCAGTTCACGATACTGCTGGGAAGACTCTCTGGCATCAATCTCGCGTAAACTCATTGCCGAAAAACTGAACTTCAAATTTCAGCACCGCCACATTGCATGCGAGTTCCCATCGATGAGACCCCTGAAACCATCGCCGGCGAACACTACTCTGTGCCGGGCTCAGCCTGCAAACGGTTCATCTGCTCCTAGGATGAAGAGAAGCAATCTCGCTAGGCTGAAAGTTGTGAGATGGGGTAATCTTTGTCCGCATAGGTACACTGAGACGAATATCGAAATACTACTGTGTCCAGCAATGACAATGAAAGATATTGAAAACCTTGCTGTTTTACTCTATATTCTCCGGTGAAGACAGTCAATTGATCATAACAGTTGCCCTTCATCTGAGTTTTCAAATCTATGGAAGAGGGCTTAAGCTTTGGTGCTCATCATGATCCTTTCTACACATCCAGGCTCAATGGATTCCAGCACTTCGGCAATAGCTTCCCAGCTGTGTTGTTGCCATTTCTTTCCTTCGTCGTCTGTCACCCAACTTGGCACTACATTCCTGAACACAGATCTTTATCAGCACCGGCCATCCCAGGTCATGAGGGAATACTCGACTTACTCTCCAAGTTCACAGGAATGGAGCAAGCACCCATGGCTCTCTTTTCCTGCCACAGCCCCATGAAGAAGCGTGCGGCTGCCGTCCTCAGCAGTCCGTCCATATTCTGCGTGCCGCTTGGCGAGGTCCTCCCGAAATTGTGCTGGTGCGTTACGGCTCAAGTCAGTCTTGCAAAGTCCCGGACAGACCAGATTCAACACAACTCCGGTGCGATCCACCGGTATCAGAGTTGCAAGATAACGTGATGCCATGGTTGTCAAGACTTTGGAAAGTGGGTAGCTATTTCTTGACTTCAGCACCGGCTAAAGAATTCTATATGCGTCTGCTGAAAACTTACGTGCGCATCGGCGGAATCCCATCTCCATCCATCTTGTTCACCGGATCATCCTTGATCTTATCCCAGAGATCTTTAGCATCAAATCCAACCCGACTGGTCACGAGTGTCAGATGGGGTACAATTCCATATCGCTCCGCACTTTCCCGCATCTTGGGCAAGATAAGCACCGCAAGAAGGAACGTGCTGAGCACATTGACAGTGACAGACAGGCTGTGACCTTCAGCGAGGATGCGCTCTGAGACTGCAACAGCGGCATTTTCAATCACAGCATCAATCCTATCAAGCTCTGCAGTCGCCTTCCGTGCAAATGCCTTGACAGAGTCATAGCTTGCCAGGTCGAGCGGCCAGACCTCAGCAACACCTGTTTTCCCAGTTGACTCTTCGATATCCTTCTTAGCCTTCTCACCCGCGCTGATGTTACGTACGGCGAGGATAACCTTTGCAGCTTTGAGCCTGACCAGGTGCTTGGCAGCCTCAAAGCCTAGGCCGGTGTTAGCGCCGGTCACAATGTAGGTACCACCAGAGCAGATTTCAGCGGTAGCTAGAAGCGGGAGATTCCGGCGTTGGGTTTGAGCTGCCGCATAAGCCATGACGTTTAGATCGGGTATTGATAAGTGATGATGGTCAGAATGTAAATGAAGTTGTTGTTTGCTCCCATCTCTCTGTGGATAAGGCAACGGCTGGATTATATAGCTCTGTCCCTGAGTTATCTGGGACCATATCATCGGCGTTTACGGACTCAACAACACTGCTACGAACGGAGTTTTGATCTAAATCCGAGTTGATTGTCTTGTTGAATTGACATGACCTACCTCAGTATCCTCAAATTGGCAATCCAACCAATAGGAGACTGGCTTCCTAATCGGGAAGGTCTTGGCGCTATGGCGGTACTATGCGGCATTGCCATTCCTGGCGTCTTCAACATGGAAGGCTTGCATCTGTGCAGATCGGATTAAGTATACCTGATTAGTTCCTGAGAGAGAGCACAAGTATATCGTCATAGTCGTGATCAGAGCGCCATACGCCTATCTCTCCTCGTTAGCATCGTCCCTTCGCCGAGTGTGCCGTACCTTGAATCGACAGGATCACCAAATAGGCCTCGTCCCGTATTTGGATCTTGATTCTTGGTACGTATTTCAATAGAAACCCCCTTGTCAGTCGTATATTGGTGAGATGTACAGCTGGGTCCGTTCGGGACGTTGCGGAGGCACCTGTTGACGAAGTCAGCCTACTTATCCCGATCCTCGTATTCGAATCTGACTCACCTGATGAAAATCATCATATATACACGACACCTTCCCCCAACAACTCCAACGACCATCTTGCGCAGATATTCTGATAACTGTAGCCGTTTTTGCAACCACCATCATCAATGTTCACTCTCCGCCCAATCAACCTCCCACACCATGTGCTACTTACGAGCACCACCGTCCTAGGGCTGGGCCTCTACGTCTCGCTGTTTCGCAAGTCGCCCTTGAAACACCTCACTGGACGCGAAGTATTTGTGCCAGCCCCTTCTACCCCTCGGATCGCAGACACCAACGCCCTCCTCGGTGTCGTAGCATGTGCCTTGCAGCTACCGTATTTCCTGAGCTCGTACATGCCGATTGAAGAAAATCAGTGGCTGCACGTCACTGTGCCGATTCGACTGTTTGTCTCCACTGCTTTAGGTGTGAATCTTCTCTTGCGCGGGCGGCGCATGAGCGAGGGGGGGTTCTGGGAGTTTTTCGCGCTGGGGGTTACGGATTTTGTCGGAGCTGTGATGCTTGGCTGGGAGTTGGGTAGGTTTGATGGGATGGTGTCCGGATTTGAGTAAACCCGGGGGTTCAGAGCGAGCGTATTTACAGGCGAGATGGCTGGTATGTGATATCCTGGTGCTATATAATGGTTATATTTCTGATGTCATTGCTTGTACCGTACGAGGTTCAACCAGTTCATAACATGTTCGTCGCCCAGAAGACTTCCAAGGAGTATTATCAATCTACCCGCGTACGCTAGCTGGGATATCAGTAAATCACACAACTAACATGACACCATGCTTTCAGCAGACCGTTGGAGTTATTCCGACTCATACGCAGGACTGTACTCCGTTGGGTATGGAATTCAGGCTAAAGTGTGCTCCGGATCTGTCGTTTCACCTGCCGGATCCGGCAACACCAGGGCGATCCCTGGCGGGGGAAACCTGGAGAAGGGCATTCTGGGGTACCCCGCAGGCCGGGCTTACTCCGAAGGCCAGAAATGGGACATTCACTTGATTGAGAGGCTATCTATGAGTGATCATACTGGCCTAGCTCACGGTATTTGAGTTAGAGTTAATGGCAACCAAAGGGTGGTTGAATCCTTATCAAAAGGCTTGACCAGCGCCGGGAGTGTCACCCCCGCAAGTCATAACAATAATTGTTCCGCAATCCGGGTAGAGGCAAGAAGATCACTCATAGACTATTACATTTTGTTCTTCCACTATGGACGACTTGAGATTGGTGTACAGACTATCTACTTGCAGTTCCCTGTAAATTGCAATGTCCTACAATATTATCTCATAAATCATATCATTTCAAAACATTTCTCTTATTGACAGAGGCTTCGGACACCATGTTACCATGTCCATGTTCGGCTAAAGATGCTGACACAGGATGTTACCCCAAATCCACACTGCGAAACCTGCACTGTGGGTCTTGGTCGTGCAGATCGCTTCTCTTTGTCCTTTCTGTGGTGGTATATAAGAGTGCCATATCCATTTGTCGACAGGATCATCGAGGTTACGAAGTATTCTCTCCCGCAGCTCAATGCAGCGAAATATGGTAACTCCGAAGCACGAAAAGAAGCCCTACTTTGGGCTCACCGGAGGATGGCTCACCCTCTGGATCACAGTGAGTACCCAGAAATCGAAATCAATTCAATACTAAGACTTGAGCAGATTGCCTGTGCTACGGACATGACATTGTTCGGCTATGACCAGGGAGTGTTTAGTATGTTCACGAGCCAGTTCATACTACGAATGAGCTAATTAGTCTCCTTAGGCGGAGTCGTCGTCACGGAGGACTTTCTAGTCGTCCATGATCTTGTCGGGCCGACCAAGACGAAAACCTTATCGACCGTTACAGCCATCTACGACGTCGGCTGCTTTCTCGGCTCGATTCTAGCTTTCATCGTGTCCGAAAGGCTCGGTCGGAAGAAGTCCATTCTCCTGGGAACCTCCATAATGGCAGTCGGTACCATCCTCCAAGCCAGTTCCTACAGCTTGGCGCAGATGTTCGTCGGCCGGGTGATCCTGGGGTGAGAAGACTATACTCGACCTTCGTATAATGGCACAGCGCTGACATCTGCAGTATTGGCAACGGAATCAACACCTCCACGGCCCCCGTATGGCAAACCGAAACTGCCACCGTCAAATGGCGAGGAAAGCTGGTCATTCTGGAAATGGCACTAAATGTCTCTGGCTTTGCGCTTGTCAATTGGATCAACTACGGGCTTTCTTTCAAAGGTGGTGCGCTCGCATGGAGGCTGCCCATCGCACTGCAATTCTTCTTCATCTTCATCCTCTACGCGACTGTACCATGGCTTCCTGAGTCCCCAAGGTTGGCTGTTGCAAATTCAACCCGACGATCGGCTGCTAATACGCTTTAGATGGCTTCTCTCGCACGGACACAATGAGCAAGCACTAGATGTCATCTCCCGCATCGAGGCCAAGGCAGCCGATGATCCGTACATCATCACCCAGTACAACGAAATCGAATACAGTATCAACTACGAACGCGAAAATGCCGTCTCCTGGACTGATTTATTACTACGCCGTCAAAAAACAAATGATACCAAAACATTGCGACGGATACTTCTTGGTGCGGGAACGCAGGCTCTACAGCAATTTCAGGGTATGAGTTTCCTTCCAAGATGCTGAAGACTGGCTAATATGTACAGGGATTAATATCATGTCCTACTACCTACCCCTGGTGCTCATTAACTCTGTCGGCCTGTCAAACAGCATGTCGCGCCTCCTCAGCGCCTGCAACGCGACATCCTACTTTGTGTTCGCCTGTGTGGCAGTCATCATGGTGGAGCGGTTTGGTCGAAGGGGCCTAATGCTGATGTCGACCTTTGGCCAGTTTGCATGTTTCCTGATCATCACTATCCTCCTTCGATTCGCCGAGAACGACCCAAAGTATGGTACCGCATCAGTCGCATTCTTCTTTCTGTATTACATTGCATTTGGAATTGGCATGCTGGGTGTTCCTTGGCTGTATCCGACAGAGATCAATTCGCTTCCTATGAGGACGAAAGGTGCGGCTGTCTCGTCCGCAACGAACTGGTATGCCATTGTCCTCTTTTTCGCGATTCTGCCTCGTACTGACAATATGCAGGATCACGAATTTTGTCATTGTCGAAATCACACCTATCGGGATACAGAACATCGGGTGGAAATTCTGGATTGTGTGGACAATCACCAACGCGGTTTCTCTTCCGATCATATATTATCTGTACCCGGAGACCGGTGAGTGTAATTCTAAGTCACCCATCCGCAAGATGCTGACGATCTCTAGCAAACCGGACTCTGGAGGACCTCGACGCATACTACCGTTCAAACCCGTCGCTGATCGTAACGGGAGACGCGGATGCAATCTCAACGGGCCGGCCACTGAAGTATATCCAGCATGAGGACGAGGAATTACAACGACAGATCAAGCAGAGGCAGGCGACGGGGGACGAGATTAAGATTGGTTCGGCTACCGTCCAGCATGTGGGATGATTACCAGATCCATGTATCTCTGATTGCGCCAGACCACATGAAAGGATAGCTATAACGGAAGTCTCATCAGACAATACATAGGACCCTGTTGAACAATGCATTATGTTGAACAATATATCACACTAAACAAATTATAAACAGTCTATATCTATAGTTCTATATGCAGTTCTTTCCAAGATTATGCACTCGCCGCAAACCGCATCTCTGCAGCCCCGACATCGAACACTGCCACCACATTTCTCAAAAACGTTCCTCCCAGGACAAATATACCTTGCCCGACATCTCCCCCAGCATTGATCCCGCTAATGCAGGTTCTGTTTCCCGAGTTATCTGTCCCGCCTGGTAATATCATATCCGTTGAATTAATATAGAAAGTCGAACCCCCAATTGTGACACCGTGAACTGGCGCTGTTGCGTTACAATCCACCACATATGCCCCATCGTAATCATTGTACACCGCTGGAGGAATAAATGCGGCGTTGATAGCATCCGCGATGGAGTTTGGGTAGTAGTTGAGCGTGGTGCCTGAGTCGACCTGTGATTGTTAGTCGGGCCCGAGTCCACGAACGGCACATCCTTACGAGATATTGAATGTTGCCACCAGCCTCTGGCAAGCTCCTGTTGCCTACCGCCACTCCATCAATATTGACGGTGTAAAAATCATAATCCTTCGGATAGCCTTTGATGTTCGTGATCAGGATAGGCGTGGTACTGAAATCCCGTTTGACGTCGTTAGGCGGCAATCCACCGAGTGTCAGATACCCAGCTGCTGTGCCATTGGAAGCATTGCGGTTTATAACCATGCTGAAGACAGGATTGATGAGGCCCTGCTCGTACATGGTCGCGAAAATGGGGTTATAGAGACTTGGCTGCTTATAATCTGTCGTGTAGGCCTTCGCGCTATTCACACCATCAGTAGACAGAATCATAGCAATGAGACCGGTTAACCCACAGAGAAGAATACGCAAGACCCATCAAGCCCGACGTAACACCGTCGCCATACCAACCCGCGTAATCTATAACCCCAATAGTCTGGTTGACCGTGATGCCGGCTAATGTTACGTTCTCAGTCCCAATGACGCCGGAGAGAATCTCCCCGTCTGCGTACTTGATGTCCAGAAACTCGCCGCTGACTTCATGGAAGGTGGTATTAGGTGCGTATGCCAGCCCGAACCCGCACTCTGACTGTGCGACCTCCCTCCTGCTTTCAGGGTTGATGCATGTGAACCCGTCTCGCACGACCCATAAATCGCTGGACCCTGTGTCGATGACGACTTCGAATGTCTGGTTGCCGATTGTGATCGATGTTGCGAACCCGCCTACTTCGGCGAAGGAGACTAGATTTGCAGACCCGGTTCTAACTTGGCTGTTGAGCTCGACTGCGCTGCGGGCGTTGCCTTTGTTGTTGATCTTGGTAAGTTCAAGGACATGCGATGGTGTACTTGCAACCTCGTTTGTGGTTGGTTTTGTGAATGCTGATGGTGTCCAGGTGCTTGTGCTTAGAGGCTTCCTTCTTGAATGCTGAATAAACAGAGGAGACGCTGCTGTACATGATGCCGAGGCGATCAGGTATAGAAGTACACTGCTTGTCGAGAAATGCATTGTGACTTTCTTCGATACCAAACTTGGTCTTCAGGAAATCGAACAGCAGGTTGCATACTTCCTCCCCTCTCTCAAAAATTGGAAAATCCATGTTTAAATGTACTTTAAGAGCTCGATATTGAAGTGGTTGAGTGCGATATCTGCATGATCTGCCAAGTCAACAGCAGCATTCTTCCGCATTCGTTCCGTCCGTCAGCCAAGCACAGAGATATACAGCCTTCATGATTGAAAGCAGGTACAGCGCATCTTCAAATTGTAGTTATTATTTTAACTTTAAGTTAACAGCTGATTCAGTAATTATACGATGTCTAGTCATGCAGAACTGACTCTAGCATGTAAAAATCATTGATTGTAACGCCAGAAGAAGAAACATGATTGGCATCCGAAAATGGCTTATCGATAAGCAGATGATATGATAACGCATGGATAAGATAAGAAAGAGACCAAAATAGAAACAGGGATGGCCACATTCCGATGCATGTCTGCTTCCAAGATATTCAACGCTAGGGGCTAGCACGGTTTCGGCATCGAATTGAAAGACTCGGCTCCCAATCGGGACGTACACGTACACACACTCAATGAACACTAAGCATCTTCAAAAACTGATCCCCCAACGCGTTCGCCGCCTGAGGATTGCCCCCCGTTACCAATTCACGGTCAACAGTGATACTCCCAACCTTCTCCCCGGGCCCTTCAACCATCTCAGCCCCCTCATTGCGCAGTGACGACTCCACCTTCTTAATCTCCCCACCCAACATCGTCTCCATGACCTTCTCCTCCGCATCGCTCCAGCACGTGATCTTATACCCTTTATAGATAAACGACCCATCCCCCGCCTGCTTCGTACTCAGAAACGCAATCGGACCATGACAGAGCGACGCGGTGGGCTTCTTCTTCGCGTGGAAATGCCGCAGCACGCGACCCACCTCCTTATCGCCGCCTAGATCCGAGAGCGGCGCATGGCCTCCGGGAATGAACACCCCCGCGAAGGAATCCAGCTCTGCGTCGCTAATGGTGCCGAGCGGTCTGGGCCGACTAAACCCATTCTCGCGCTTCATGCGATCGATGAGCTCGTTCTCGCGTTGGCGTTCGTAGAAGTTGCCTGCGAAGGCGAGGAGGGACTCGCTGAGCGGGTCCGGGGCGGGCTCGTGGCCCTTGGGCGAGGCGAAGGTCACTTCGTAGCCGGCGGCGAGGATTTTCTCGAGAGGTTTGGCGAGCTCCATGAGGAAGAAGCCTGATGGGTGTTCGACTGTTTTGCCGGCATCGGGACCGGAGGTTTTCTTCAGCGGGAAGGATTTGGCGTCGGTGAGGATGACGAGGATCTTTTTTCCGGTCATGGTGATCTGATTGTGGAGGTGATTGAGCGTAATGTTGATAGAGAGGGAGGAAGGTCAAAATTGCTGTTGTCCTCTGGCATATATAGGAAGGACCGGAGGTGACATCGGGATGACGTAGGCCTTGGAACATGGATAGGACTGATATGCATGTTTTCATGAATAGGTCATAATATGACGAAGGTGATAGAGTTATATTAGCACAACTTGTTCATATTAAGAGTGTAACGGAGGGTCCTCGGGTACCTTGTTAGGTATAAGACTGAGTTTGGTTTGTAGACGGAGCTGGTATCGGCATGCCGGAGTATCCTGCGGCCGGCCTGCTCTGCGTCGCTTTGGACTGCTACCCTTGGGCTGGATGGGGATTCCTTTGTTTTTACATGTCTAGTATTTGAAATTCAAATGTATTTATCAAATAGCCAGTCGGTATAGTTTGTACATGATGATTGAAAAAGTATATATCAATGAAGAGAAGGGAAGTCAACGAAAGGCGAGTACGGCTTTTCTCGGCAATGAATAAACCGCAAGGGAAAGACGAAAAGGACGAAGATAGAAAGGCTAAAGATTATGCTTTAGTGCATTCAGTGTGATGACTGTACTGAGTCTGAGTGGCATAAGCGTAAAGGGTAGTAGCATCCGACAGCCCGTGGGATCTTCTGGAATTCTCCTCCTTGGACTGCGATCCGATCCGAGACCAAAATTGACGGTGGGCGATTTTGAATAGAGGCTTCAGGTTGGGAAGACACGCCGCTGTGATGCCTACCGCTGCTTCGATGCATGTCCAGACAACGACAGGAATTTGGTTGTCTGCGGAGATGAATGGTTAGATGTAAGAGCAAGACAACGGACAGATTATTACTCACAGGTAAAATCGGGCCCAGCCTTCGTGAACTCAATCATAGCGACCAATCGCACAATATCGAAGATCAGTGTCCTGATGGGCGGTTAGTTACCGAGGAACAAGACGTCTGGACATGGACATGCAACTTACAGTCCTCCAACCATAAAGACTCCGGAAAGCAAAAGTCTCTGCGTCTTTGAGATTGGTAGAGCCCAAACAATCTTCAATGGCATAATGAGAATAACCAAGTCCGTCAAAATATTAGGAATCTGCTGTCCGTAATAGAAACTGGCTGAGTCGATGCACGATCCCTCGATCGAAGGCTTCCAGAACTTCTGGACCGGCAAGCACATCAAGGCACCGACCAGGAATATACCTAGAGCCCAGAGGATGACAAACGCCGCGATAGCATTGGCGACGATAATCATGCGAGGAACGGAAAAGAGCCGTTTGTATAAGGCGAGAATCGAGAGCTTGATGAAGAGGATACATGCGGTGTACACGAAGGAGTTGGACCATCCGATCTGCCCGGTCATGTCAGAGCTCGTCGTCGTGCAAAATTCAAATCGCGTACTTACTTGAAAGTAAACTTCCAGGTTCTTCTCAGGAATCATGTCTATATGCGATCCTAAGCCATTGAACAGGACTGCCTTTGGTCAGCAATCGAACTCGCAGACAGCGCGGACAACTCACGAATGGTCACTCCTATTGAGCACCCATATTTGAACAACTTGGCGATAATTAGCTTTCTGGTGGCAAATCTTCCAAATACGATCGATCGATCATACCAAGGCCACGATAATCAGATAATCATCGAGGTACAACCTCGTTCCATTGATCTTTCTTGCCACCAGGCGCAAGACAACGGCCGCTGTGGATAGGATGAAGGCGAAGTACAGCGCAATGATAATACCGCGACGCAGATTCTGATTCGGATGCTCAAAGTCACCTTGAGTGCCATTGCCGGACACCTGATCGAGTGACATGGCGGGCAGTCTGTCCGAATGTTCTGCAAGAACGTTAAGGAAAGAAACGAGGGTTAGATTGAATCGACCGTTGAAGAACGAGCAAGGCGGCTGCAATTATTTGAAATCACCAGAGCCATCTCGACGATGGCAACGGTGCTGCATATTAAATGTTTCCCTGGAGAGATAGATACTCGGCAGTCATCGCTGCCAGACCGGTCACATTCTTCGTCTTTCTCCATCAAGCTTTGCAGGGCCCGAAAGTTTCAATATCGGTCACTCACACATCACATTATTGACACGCTAGCATCATGTTTGTCCCATAGACCTGACCGCCGAGTTTGCGGGAGGCCGATCTGGCACCAGAATTGCGCCGTTTTCGCAATCTGGAGGGGTTAGGAATTCTGGCAATAACTTGGGGAAAATGATCTGATGCTGATCACTACGAGAATCGAACGACTGAGCGCAAAGCATAAATAGAGCAGTTCTTTATCGATGCGTGTCATGGTTGACAGGTACTAAATGACGCAAGTGTTGGTGTGTTTGCCCGAATGTGGATCGAAATCCCTGTCAACCTGAGCAATTTACTTCTTTTTACCAGCTTGCCCTTGCTGGACCTCCACAGCCTTGTCTGAACAATTCAAGAAGGCCTGAGCCTTCCTCGATAAGGTTGAGGCAAGGTTCAAATGCCGTCGGTGGATCAATCATTTGTCGAATGTGATACATCATACTTCCCATCTTATTCCGTCCACTTATCTATTCGGATACAGCCCAGCTTGCTCTGTCAATGTTTGCTAAACTCAGATGGAATTCCTTTGTCTGTTCAGTTAATCGACAAATCTCAGACACTCAAAAAGCTGACTGTCTTAGCAAGTTCTTTCTTGCCAAATTGCCTGAGATTAAGACTTACATGCTAAGGAAGGTCAAATTTGACAGGTCATGCTCGATTTCTTAACGGACGATCAAGCCGACCAATCTCCCTTGCTTGTCAATAATTTTCTATTATTCTAGAAAACCTGCCCCTGCGTTCCTTGCTCTTACCTATTGCGATGAAATACCTCCCAGTTCTTTGTTTGTGCTGCTAGTCTTTGATTCTCTGGCCAGCCACCATATCAAGTGGTGGCTGTAGGTTGTTCGTCCCAAGAGTAGTTATCTAAATAAATAAGTAGTAAATAGCTCGGAAGTTGGCCGAAATGGTAGAATGCTCGATCTTTGGCTGAATGTTCTCGAGGCGTTTGCAGAAGACTGAACCACACGACGACGGGATTTGGCTGCCTGCACATGTGACACATGGCTGTTCCTCAGCAGTCTGCATGTAGACGACGCTGAACCCAGATCCAGTCATCAGCGAGCGAATGAGTTCTGATTATTTCCTGACAAGATGAATGTGTCTTCTGAATGTTGATTTGTCGACTAGATGCTGAGTAGACTAACTCTTGAACAACGAGTAGATAGGTGGAGGCTATTACAATCGAGGCTCGTAAAAGGACTCGCTGCATGTAAAGTAATCTAGATTCAGTATCTGTTGTCCAAAACTCAAACTCTACATTACAATTTCTATCCACGCAAGCCACGATGCGGCCATTTCTCCTCAACTTCAATGAAGATGTACGAGAGGTATGTGATCCGAAGTGCGTCTCTCTCAAAGTCACGTCCGAATACGCTGTTCTGAAGAGACAGAGCTCATTGACTAACTATTAGTTGTAAACTATGGACAATGCCTCCTGCAAAATGGTGATATATGCGGTCCAGTTTTGAATACAACTGGTCAATGTAAGGCTGCACCACTTCATGTCCAGGATCTTAGAAACAGTATTTGATCCAGGCTTGATTCACATGGATGCTTTATTTACACATGCAGGGATGATCGTGGTTGTTCACTTGACATACTTTTCCCATGCATTAGGGTAAAGATTAATGAATGCTTGGACCTTTTTCAGTTACATTTCTGAATATGAAGCAATGTGATGACATTGACATCTTGCGTATCCCACTCCTAATCAAACAGAGAAGTAACCGTGGCATTCTATCTCTATGTTTATTATGCAGTTGAGATGTCAACAATGTCCCGTCCTTCCTGCTTAGAGGGAAGGCGACCATCACTGGAGACGCTTGAAGAAAAACTGGGGTTTACTTTTTCTTCAGCTGCGTACTAGCGCAATGGGTCCATTACGGCTTTGCATAGCATAAGCAGGCAAGTTCAAGTCCGAAATGCGCGTTGAAAGATGAAATTCCCCCAAATCCTTGCTCAACATCGTTCGGGGTCTTCAGCTTTTGAATCCTTATGTAATGAGGACTTTCAGACAGTTGCCTCATCCAGGAAGTCAAGATTCAATCGGCCTTCATCTATACTGCTCTCATTTTCCCACGATACGAGCGTAAGTGTTCTAGAGAAAAAAATATCCGAAAGATGACTAGTTAGCGCTCGATGGTTGACTGTTTGATAAGCTAGTTGCCCTCGAAGGGCCGTATTGTAGCGATTTAAGCTATCATCAGTCAACTTCTAGTGTCAGTGCTCCGTTAACATGTTTCAAGGCATAACTGATTGGGAGGTCTTCTAACCCTTATAATATCAAAGCAAAGAGGATATCTTCAGGGTTGGACGAAGGAGTTTCGGAAATATATATCAATGAGCTTCGGCGGTCATTATTGCTTTGTCAGGGATGTATATTTCTTTAATACGCGGACAACAGGATAGAATGGCATCCTTACCTAAATCCAGACACCGCACGTTTTGATAGTTAGCAAGGCCTTAAATCAAAGACACTCTCCCTACGGCCGGAAAGTTCAACAATCAAATATCTCAAATAAACAAAACTATTGGGGAACGGCGCATTTTCGCTTCTCCGACCTGGCAGGCAGTACCTACCTTACAGAAGACGCTACCGGTTGACCAATCATAGACCTTCAGCTGTCGGATCCGACAGATACGAACCATCTCCGGGCTCCACCATATTGAAGGCTTCCGCAACATCCCTGGGTAGCTACTTTGGATCTAACAGAGCGGGCAGTAAATATAATGCGCTATTTACATCGTGTATACGGGTGAGGAGCGTGGCCGACGTTACGTCTTTGAAAGCAAGTCCAAGAACCGAAGGGCAAAACAGCAGTAGGCTGTTTACCACGCCTAACTCTCAAGTATAGCCACGAAAAGCCGGCCTGCTTCTTCGCCTCGGATACGTACTAGCCGTTGGGCTGGGGCAGGCATTTTCAGAGCTACCAAGCTTATCCACAAACAGTGGGGATGTGACGTCCACATGTGAAAGGGGCGGACCCAAATGCCCCATTCACCCGGATTATAAACTCTTCCTTCCTCGTCTGGTTCATCGACCCTTACGCACAATCATGAAGATTACCGGTTTCTCTGACCTTGGTCTGCTGTAAGTATCTCATCCATATCGGGTATACTCGCATTTATTCGACTCAAGTCTGATCACCAGTTAGCAAAACATGATCGTCACACGCGGAATCTCCCTTGTCAACTTTGCCGTCGCGTCCTCGGCGCTCGCGTTCCAAGTCTTCGTTCTATATCCGTGGCACAATCAACTAGATGCTGAGTTTAAGGCGCTGAAGGAGGAACATATTCGTGTGCTGAACCAGATGAGTCGGAGGACCGTGTCTCAGTGACGAGATTGTCGATTGATGGGCAATGTCCCATTCCCCTACGGTGACTACGACAGAGGGTGGATAAGAACGGTATAGATCTGGTATTCTTCAATGCTGGTTAGGGCTACGAAAGTGAGAAAGACGGGATGGTACAAATAATACGAAGCTGGTGATTCTGTGAAGTGAGGCCGATCTGAGAGTATTGAGGTCCGGGTTACTTTCCGCAGTAACTCTCTGAAATGCGAGTATGCTGCGTCTCAAGCAGTATGGCACTGGGATTGTTCAAGCGCACTATCATATTGGCATTATCGAATCTTCTGGGAAAAGTTCCCAAACAGAGCGGTTCAAGCCCCACATATATTCAAACTCAATCAAATTTGGCTCGATAGGCTGTAGTGTGAGCTCTGGTTTTAGGCTGGGTGGTTGGTGCAGGGCTCGCGGTGCTCGTCCCGATGCAAACAGCGCGAGTTGCACTTTCCTCTAGACTGGCATAAAGCGCTGTATCAAGGGAGTTCCATGCAAGGAGCTCGGACATAGTAATCTCGTAGTCTGAGGCAAAATCATCACATCCGTATTCTGTTCAGAAGGCATGAGCTACGAAGCCCAATGTAGTATATATATATGCTTGGCAGGTCAACAAGATCAAGTAGTGTGAGGGGTATCATACAAATATAGGCGTCATCCAACATGACGCAGCTGAAACAGTTGCAGCTCGAGGCTGTTCCGGCGTCTGTGGCGTTCATTTCTGGGTAACAGTAGGTCGTGATGCCGTCTGAGAGTGCTTCTTCTATTAGACTCGGGGTTTCGCAATCCAGTCTCCTTTGTTTAAGACTCACCTGTACTATTCTCGTACTGCATAACACAATAACTGTTGCTCGATGACAGAGTACAAGTGCTGATGTTTGTGTCGAGGCTCGGATTCCAGGCAAACAGTTGGTCGGTCGAGATCCCGTATTGGTTGGCGAAATAACGGCAGAGCTTGGTATACTTGCCGGGGTTTTCGTACAGGTAGCATCCTGGAATTGCGCCTGAGGCAGATGGTAGCAGTGGCGGAGGGGTGTATATGTAGCCAGGGTCACGAGTCCTTGTGGCATTTCGAAGCTAGAATCCATACGCCCTTAGTAATTAGCACGAAAGGAGATTATGTCAAGACTTATAGACCATGGGGTACAGTTGGGACTGCTTTTGTCCATAACATTGGTCCCAGCAGGATTGACACCTGCGGCTCCAGTTCCTGTTGTGGAGGAAGCGGTGCCAGTTGGGTGGTCTAGGGAATCACCAAGAGGGCTGTCAACGAAGAGTTAACATTTCAGCGCGGAATCCCTGGTGCCAATCAGTGAGTGAGACTTGTGACTTACTCAATGGAGGATTGTCCTACTTTAGAAACCATAATGGGTACAAAAGGCGACAAGTGAAATCTATGGCCAACGCCTTTTACAAGTGCCGCTGAGCCCCGGATGATCAACATACCTCTGAGCCCCTTGCAAATTGATGCGTCCATGCAAGTTGGTCCAAGAGGGCCAGTATTGCAGTCCATAGCACTCGCATGTTTGGTATTCGTGGGGCGGAGGAGGAATCTTATCCTGGACACTGGATGGGAGAAAATGGTAAGTTGCTGCTGATCCCACAGCTGGTAGAAAACTGAGTGAAGGAAGGAGAAATTTCAATCCCCAAATGTGGGATTATGAAAGATGCTCAGCAAAGAAGAAACATAACCCAAGATGCCCATTTGGACAGGAGTGTTATTTGGAAGCTCTTGCTAAAAGCCACCTGAACAACAGGATGCCTCAAGCGGTTTCGGCTTCGCTGCGGCGTCAAGGAATCTCAACTCCACTCCTACTGACGTGTAATACCTCAGATATGGAACAGATCATCACTGACCAATGACCACAGTGGACTCCGAAATTTCAAGAAGTCCCTGGCAATACTTGTAAGAATGGAGTGATTATATCCGTCCCTAACCTTTCAGCAACGAATAAAGAAGTAAAACCCAGAAAGGTAGCGTCAATCTACCTTGTTGTGTTTCTTTTCTGGCGTGACTAACTGTCCAACTCTAGGGGTGGACTGCCTATTCCAGATTTGAAACGACTTGGGGGGATTTAGTGGGCTTACTCTGTCATAAGGTAATTTGTTAAGGCCTAGCCTCCTTGACGACAATCAATGGCAAACTCTTTCCATACGTAGCCTACGGTAGTGGTACCTGATTCGTCAGTTAAATAATATATGGGTATGCTATCCATGGTCTGAATAGTGACCTTTTTTCGACCAATCCCAACGACAAAGCCAAAATACTCCCTGCGCAGTATCATGTTTGATATCTGGGTTGAGACTAGGGGTTAGCTAGAATAGTAGAACAGCTTAAGCATCCTCGAACTGTCTTCATATGCTTTAATTAATGTAAGGATTCTGGCACAAGCTTTGCTCACCCAAGGGAGGAGGACCTCTAGCTGCTAATTACCGTGGCGTGCCTGATTCTGGCTCCCATTAAGTATGGTAAAAGGAAAAGGAGACGTTAAGCATAGGTGTGTATCATTGAAGCCTTTTCCAGGCACAAAGGCTATTTATACGTCAACAATAAGATAATGAGCACGCACAACATGGCCATAACTGCCATCAAATAAGCATATGAGAACCAGCTGTCCTAGCGCACAACTAAGTTATGATGTATGTATGGATACTGCTTGGATTCAATTGCATTAGTGTGAAATACAATCCTTCAACTAAGGCCCAAGTCATGTTTCAGTAACTCACTCGGTGTGCGGTACATGATTTGATTTGCTGTTAGAATCGAGTTACTTCAACTCCATATATGATTGAAGAGTGCCTGAGAACAATAAGCTAGTTCCGCAGACGGTAAATACTAGACGACGGTCTCCACATGCAGCGTCAAGAAGGACTCATTACTCGTATTCTAAGTGAGGTCGCCAGAGCTCCACTGCTGCCTACCTTAGGAAAGAATACGCGTATAAGCGGGCATATCACGGAGCTAGTACAACATGGATGAAATTATCCCCCACGACACAACGACTTACTCTTCAGAATTAAACCTAGTATAAAGTCTTTGCCAGCCATCTTTATAAAGTTACACACTTCTTGACTGGTTTCTCATCGATTCCCTATACATTTCACTAGTGTATAGCCTCCGAAGCAGCATTACCCACCCTTCAAGAACCCAGTTCAGAGAGATACAATGACCGAACTGCAATCATACAAAGGCTACTATCTTTGGCACTACGTTCCCTCTAAGGCCGCTGCAGTAATATTCGCCCTTCTCTTCTTGGCCGCTACTCTCTACCACGTCTGGAAGATATGGCGAATGAAGACCTACTTCTGCACATGTTTCGCTCTCGGAGGATTCTGTAAGTACTATCAGTTAAGCTTGTGTTATCACAGTAGCTCGATCGTAATCTAACTCTTTCAGTTGAATTCGTTGGTTACTGCGCGCGAGCATCTGCCCACGACAAGACCGGCCGAATGATGCCGTACTGCATCCAAAGCGTATTCATCTTACTGGGACCTGCGCTTTTTGCCGCTACAATCTACATGGTCCTAGGTCGTATCATCCGCGCCGTCAGAGGAGAACAATACTCGCTTATCCGCATCAACTGGCTCACAAAGGTGTTTGTTACCGGGGATGTGTTGTCTTTCGTGGTCCAAGGAGGAGCTTCTGGGATGATGGTCCAAAGCTCCCTGGCCGATCTAGGGAACAAGATTGTCGTCGGCGGCCTCCTCATCCAGGTCGTCATGTTCGGTCTTTTCCTTATCACGGCGATTGTCTTCCAGAGTCGGATGCGGCGGCACCCAAGAGGTCTGTCTACCTCTGTTGACATTCCCTGGAAGTCCCACTTGCGTACTCTACACGTTGTGGGTCTCCTCATCATGATTCGGTCAGTGTTCCGCGTGGCCGAATTTGTTATGGGCAATGATGGTTACCTATTGAAACACGAGTGGACTTTGTATGTGTTTGATGCAGTCCTGATGTGGATTGTGATGGTCGTGTTTGCGTACAATTATCCCGGAGACATTAGCACTTCCCTACAGTCTCTGGACAGCGTCGGTCTTTGTGACATGGATCCGAAGCCCTGATTTCCTCTGTCGTTTTCTAGCCTTTTCTTCGATGTTGATCTCCTCAACCGGTGCAGGCTGGCCCTGGTCTGTGGGGTTTCAAATAGTCGTAGATAGTAATTTTGTGAAATTATTCAGGCGTTGCTGCCTTGATCAATATATGCTTACTTACTGCGTCGATTGCCATAAGTAGGCTTGCACCCTGATCTACGAAGATGAAAATATAGAGGTACATTAAAAGGGACGAAATGCCTAAAAGGCTGCAAAGATTTCAAAAACTGATAGTTTAATGTCATTAATGTATGAAATTCGTGGTAAGGTACTCCGTAGGTGGATCTGCTTTTCTGAGGTCTAGCCAGGCCATTCAAAAATGGACCTAGACTCTCTTGGGCGGGAGGATATTCTAGAAATCTGTAATACGTCTTACCCATCTCCATCAGGCTAGGCTGTGCAATAACCATTGACCCGATGATCGATAGTTGGCAGGTCTACTCGTAGGTCCACACTTGGTCAGTGCATACGCGGGTCCAGTCTAGAGCATCAGGTAGTATACTGTATAATACACAGGGAGCCTATATTTGAGAACTAGATATGAGCGGACAGGATGGCCCAGAGGATGCACGATGTTCTCTATCACTGCTGTACATAGATGCAATGGCGGCATATACAGTTGCGGCGAAATCAGCCGTGGTATGTAAGTGAACATGGCGATGATCGCCATCGGCTAACTGACAGACTCCTGTCCAGTCTCGTAGGTCTTGTCGCAACTTGCAGGGATCAGATTTAAGGCCTCCTGCATAGGATTAGTTGTCAAAAAGTATAACCATCCATACCGGGTCGAATTTAGGGCCTGAAAGCACATACGCTCATCATCCTGCCATGGAGAGAAATTTTGGCCCATAATTTGGAGGTCTTTTTACCACCATGCTATTCATTGGGGTAGCAATCCACAGTGGTTTGGGGAATATATTCAATCTTACCCTTGGCCAAACATATCTCAGGGCGCATTTGTCTCAGCGAGTGAGCAGGTGGCCGCATGGGCTTGTTGCTCAAATCCCAAAGGCTTGACAGGGCTATGCTATCGCGCCGCAAACCTTATGTACCCGTACTTTGAGCTAGTTCAACTATTTATAACCAGCTATGGCCGCGCTATTGGCTAGCCCCTGACTGCGGTTGCAGTAAGACCGCCCAATTTTCTGTTATTACTACCCTGCAAATTCCCCTCATCGCCGTGGTCTTGTATTGACTCACCTAACGTTGCAAGGGTTTTTTTTTTATGCATATAAGTTGTGGAGTGTCTGTGACTCCCCTTGCCTGGTTTTCCACGATCAAAATATCAATCGCTTTGGAGGTTGTCTGTATCCTGCTCTATACGGGCTACACAGTACCAAATCAAAATGATCAAGGGATTCCTTTCCACTGTAGCACGCTGCTGGTGTTGGCAAAGATCGTCTTCGCCGACTTTTCCACCCACAGCCTCACCACCTGCGACGATGGTATCTTCTACTGGTTCGACCCGAATACAGGCGAAATCTGTGACCCACTCGACTGCGGAGGTGGTCGAGCTCCTCCCAAGACCAACGTCCTTGCATGCGCCAGCTACCCAGGCACATATGTTACCACGATTTCATATCTCTCCTGCTGGACGCCGCCTGCTTCTGCGACCTCAACTCCTGTCACCGTGACCTCTGCCGAGTCGACAACGGACACCGTCGCAACGGGCAAGAGCACCCCTACTTCCCCGACAACCACGAGTACAGCGACACAAGTCGCTACCGGAAGCAGCATCATGCCTTCAACCACCTTTCCTCCGAGTCAATCGCCGAACTCCAAGACTCATGGCAACGGCACGTCTAGCATAAGCGGCACTGTCGCGCTGTCAAGCTCGACTAATAATAAGAGGCATATGCTGGATGGCTCGCTGATAGCTGTTGCTGGGGCGGCGATTGGTGCGGTTGCTCTGATTTAGACGAGTTCATGGAAGGGCTACCTGCATGGTACAGTCCGGTTTTGGATTTGTAACATTCTGTGATGTCTTTGAGTAAGGGATCCGGTAGTCTATCATTTAACAGTGGATCAATGCGGCCCCAGCAATAGTAGGATAGATGTGCTTCAATAGCTAGCGATGGCTGAGGAATACATCACTAAGGACAGTCCAAACCACAATTCGGTCTGGGGCAGACGAAGAATCTTCAAGGCTAGTGGGAAAGGCGAGGGCGAGGCTGATTACCAGGCAAATTTGGTTCCCGGGATGGAGGAAGTTGACAATGGCAGGGTAGATGTTGTAGTGGGAAATACAGTCGGCCCCCACTAGTTTCCGTACCACAACGCATTTTCCGCGCGCGCGTTTCTGAACCTAGCATCTTTTACTACCATGGAACCATGCAACGCACCCCTTTAAAAGATATTGTCCCTAATCGGGGACGTGGAGATGAGCTAAGTCCCTATTGCCGTGGAATTATTCAAGGCTTACAGGTGGGAGGCGCATGGATATCGTCAGGCGGACTCTGTTATCGGCTGGTGGGGACCGTGGGGGCTGGGGCATTAGATACAAAGTACTAGGTACCTTAGTAGCTAATATGAACTGGGACAAGGTCCGTTCTTTCAGTCACTCAGCCCCTAGCGCTGAGTTCTTCAAGTCAGGCATAGTCACACCCTTTACTAGGTGGTTCAACCTCTTGAACAACATCATGCCATTCTCACTCTCTGATTTTCCCGACGAGATCATTCTTGCAATCGCCAAGGAACTACATTCAGAGGATGCGATCAATGCCTTGTCTCGAACCAGCCGTCATCTCTACTCCCTGCTCAATCCTTTTTTATACAGATACCATGAGCAGCCGAAAGTTCCCGCTCTGCACTGGGCAGCTCAGGGAGGGTATGCATCTACCCTCATCAGCCTACTAGACGCAGGTGTGGATCTTTATGCACCGCCGGGATGGTGGCCAGAGCAAACACACACACTTACTCATCATCCGCTCATAACTGCCATATGGTATGGTCACTTGCATATTGTCGAGCTCCTTTTGAACCGAGGTGGCATGAGCGAGAAGTTAAAGGAGGAAGATTACGAGTTGCCGCTGAATCGAGCCATATGGTACGGTCATATCCCGATATTGCAATTTTTTCTGCAGAAAGGGGTGAACCCCTGGAAGACCCGTAAAATGGATCCAGCTCTAGTTGCCGCGGTGCGTCGGGGCTATCCAGAGATTATTACGCTCCTGCTGAGGGACGCCGAACGTCGACAACTTCTTGACGCTGCTCAGCGGCTTCAAGAGCTCGGACACGCACTCTGGGTCGCTGCACACCATGGTAACGACGAGCTAATTCACTTGCTGTTGGCGGAAGGTGCTGATGTGAATTTCCGGTGGGATGGCACAACCTCGCTAGATAGCGCTGTGTTCAGCGGTCATTACTCCACTGCCAAAATTCTCCTTCAAGCTGGTGCCAATCCAAAGATGGTAGATTGCGATGGCATAGGACCTCTTTCGCGGGCTGCGAAGCCAAGTGAAGCCATCTGGGTGGGAAAGAGCACTGGGCGGTCCCTAAGACCTCGAAATCCCAGTCACCTAGTGGTTCCATATCCGCAAGTCGTTATGGATGAATTGGTGGCTATGACTCGTCTTCTTCTTGATTATGGTGCGGATGCTGCTGGGTTTGATGGTGCTACAGCACTGCGAATCGCCATGAACTCGAAAAACCCCGAGCTCACTAACTTGCTCTTGATGCACAACGCTTGTGTGTTGAGAATCAATTGAACCATTCATGGGGCCAGTGGAGAGAATGATTATTAGTTGTGATCTTTTTTGCTGCATAAGACAATAGTATATTAAAGGGCAGGAAAGTTTCTCAAGCAATATCCACAACTAGGATAGATATATTTTGATGGCAGTCCGTGAGTAGCGCACTGTCAGCTTCGTTTGGTCTGGTGGTACATTTCTGACATGGCCTGTTGGCAGAATAACTCCCTTTAAATACGTTGCCGACTTTCCCCATCATCTCTTTCTATTTTGTACAGAGCCTATAAGGCGAACATTTGGTGAAACAACGAAATGGATGACTTACGTGTCCCTTTGGATTATATAGCAAAGAATGCTCCTCGTATTTCAACAACTGGGCTTGTGGTTTAGTGGTATAATACCCCCTTAGCATGGGGGTGGTCCGGGGTTCGATTCCCCGCGAGTCCATTTTTTGTATTTTTTATTTTTTATCTTTATTTTTCCTTTCTACAACCCCACGATTATCACCGCCTGGCTTGATGAGATTTGGTTCACGGCTCAGAAATGCGAGTGCTTATAAATAAATACCTTTAGGAAGATCAGGCTGATAGTCTTGTTTCAGGCCCCTACCCTAGGTTGTCATGCATTTTGCGGCGAGGGCAATTACGGCTTTCATACTCGTTTCATTTAAAGCCATCCACCGAATCTGGTCCAAATGATACAGGCAGAGTCATAAATGGGTCCGCATTGCACCTGGTAGATACACAATCAGGAATCTGGCATTGTCTTCATTTCTCAATGCAAAAGTTATACAACTGTATCGCAAGCAGGTGGCCCCCAGGCATGATCAAGGCGACGTCCTTCGACGGAAGACTATCCAATTAACGCTTGGCGTCTTGAGCATCATCGGATTGTAACCAACCATGCGGCGATCATTCTTTGATGTCAAGGTCGACCGTAGCACCATCCGCTGTGGCTACTCTGACAAATTCTTGATGTCCGAAAGGAATAAATCGTGGGACCCAACCGCGATCCAGTAGCTGACGACGAGATATTCGACCATGTCAATCCTTTGGGAAGCCGATGAGGACGCAAAATCTATTGATACTGGAGTAAGGCTAATCCAGTCCAAACAGGAAAAGCCCTAATTCCGGCGGACAGCATAAACCGGGCGCCGGTGTGGAAACTAGGAATGTCTGCACTGCAGATTTAGACATTGTCTGTGTGAGTGGTGGCTCTGTACACTGGGTATCTGATGCCCGATTTGAGACCCGATCAATAACCAGCTGGCACGCCACACGGTCTAAGAGCAGCCCGAGGTCTTCCTGCTCAAAGAGAAAAAAAGGCAAATAGTACGGGACAAATTAATAATTCTCAGACTATAACACAACTATTGACGTAGCTATACATTGAATGCGCGAGATAGCAGCAAGTCCATACACAAGCAGGCGTTTCCCGTCAAGGACAGATGAGCTGCTGTAGTAGTTCCAAGCTTCTAAAGAAGCTGAGCATGTAATCGCAGGCACAGTTACTACCCAACTAATCTCACATGATTATGCACTGCCTTGGAATATATGGCTTCATGCTCTCTTGATATGCTTCTGGCGATGTCATGCTCTCAAAGACTGGAAAAGAAGTTAGCCAAAAGACAAGGCCACACTAACAGTCACGGAGATTCGATATAACTCACAGTGCCTTCTAGCTTGTTTACTCTCGGCCGTGTCATACCACAGCCGTAACAGCCATGTAGCAACCAGTACATCCCTCAACTCCTGCGGCATACTCTTCGTAATGGATAAACGATATCTGTCATTCTCCTTTTCTTCAATAGCGACCTGTCTGCCATTGCAATCGCTCCACTTATAGCAATTGCGACCGACTTTCCAATCTGAGTGGATATCAAACAATAGGACTTGTTGTGTGCCCTCGTCGAACAATGGCTTATCCGAGGCCGTTTTCTTCGGGCTTAACATCGCTTTGAAGGATGTCCTTTGGAGCCGTGCCTCGGAAGTTTCGAGGCGAATATTGCCCACCATGTCGGGTACTGCAGAAGTGATGTAATACTTAGCAGGTATGTCGGTTCGGTATTGAGCATTCGCAGGGTGTGCGAGATAGAAAAGATGCCGCTTTTGCGGCGTGCCAGCAGTGACGCTCTCGATCTCAGGTACATCGTGCTCGACTCTTTCAAGCGTCACGGACGAGCCTTTGTTTGAGATTGACGTGATGTCGCTGTTGACTTGGTAAAGTGGGGTTGGAGTTGCAGCCTCAGTGAGGACAGATTGACCAACTAAACAGAGGACGGCGGGCTCAACGAGTTTCCCGCCTGGTTTTTTGTATGATTGGGAGTCCGAATCCATCGCTAGCAATCCAGTGTGTAATTATCCGACTGTGAATGTGCAATGTATGTTCAGCAATAGATGTAGAGAATAGTAAGTGGCAGGTGTCAAGTTGTCTGAGACTCATAGAGTGGACGGGGGATAGACCGCCCGTGGTTGGGAATGGGACCCCCGGGACTCCACCCGGTTACCTCGATAACTTTAGTCACATCAGCGGTTGTTTTAGGCCCCCGTACCTGGTCCGTTATCATCACAGCCATGGGTAATGTCAGGCTCACCTGCCTTGACAGTCTATGGGTATGAGAGTAAATTGTATGAGACATTTTTCCCTTTTGTCTTTCTCTTTCTTTTTCTCTTGTATTTTTCTCACCCGTGTGAGGATTCTCTGAGGCTGCGAGACATGAGTAGATAGGCCAAGCCGGAAATATCGAGTCTCAGCTTTGAGTGGAGCTGGTGTTCGGCGGGTGTGGCTGTGAGCCCCAGGGCCCGGGCGCTCGCCAAGCAGCCGGGGCCAACGCCAAGTGGATGCAAGTCAAGGTTGTGCCGCCCCCCAGGACGCCCCGATCCTTGGCCCAGACGTCCCCAGCCGCCAGGCCCAGGGAATCGGATTATTATTAGGATGTAATCCAAATACCTGGCAGTCTAATATCACCATTAACCTAGTACGTAGTGATGACAGATCATTCATCGTAAAAATTTAAAGAGCCCCGGAGCTGTTGCAGCTGGCTTCAGCCAACGCTTTCCTTGATGTGCGCGTCAAAATACACATAGTCATGCGGTCTGTCCTGAACGGGATACTCGCCATAGCGCAGGTCGTCGCCGCCTGCTTCATGGCTTGGAAGGCCCTTTCAATTTGGGCCGGTATGCCGTACCCGGTGATGATAGTCACTACTGAGTCTATGGCTCCCGCATTCGTCCCGGGAGACGTCTTATTCATCTCCAACCACCATCGAAATGTTGCAATAGGCGACATGCCTGTATGTTAATTACCTGGTAGCGCGTTCCCAATAATTCATAGGGTGCTTCTGGTGATGTACAAAGAGCAGAGCAATCCGGATTTGACGTATGTAACGTGCAAGTCATTGCCTTCTTGGAGTACGCTGATTTCAATATACTATAGCCAGCTCAACCTGACGAAGCGGGACAATAACCTCATCGACGATACGTTACTGTATCCTGACGGCCAGAATTACTTGGCCCGCAGCCAGGTTCTTGGTTTGTTCGGGGTTACGTACCCGTCATGGGATGGGTTGTCATCGTCCTACAGGATTCCACACGCCTTCGGGAGCTCGCTGTCATGTTATGTCGGTGTATTGGCTTGATCCATTGATCTAAGAAAGGACTTGCGAGTGAGAATATACAACTTTGCAGCCTCACCTCAACACTGGACTCATCGTTCTGGGTTTAACAAAACGTGGTAAACCTTAGGGTAGATCCACATTGGAGATATGCAGAAAAGAAAACGGAAACCCATGCCATGCCCGCAACTGTTCGCGCCAGCGGTGAAAAGATCCCTCTGAAGACGCTTGACACTTTCATCTTAGATATCGCAGTCTCTCCCGCGGCAGCAAGGAAACACAGCTCAAAGAATAGGATGTCTCGGAATAGTGGCCCGTCTCCCAATGACCATCCAACCAATGCCTGTGACAAACCAGATATTGTGAATATGAGCTACGCAATTATTGTCTTTTTCAAGCTTGAGCCCGGCTAAATTCCCATCAACCGCCGAGAAACAAGTCGTGCATAATACATGTATGTAGGTGTTGTCAATTGATGCCAGAATCGACCTCAGAAAACTCGCACGCTGTACGCTTCCAGTGGGCTTCCAAAGAGAGGTGGCCATTCTTCAGGATAATCAAATCGCAGGATGAGGCGCTCTTCCCGCATGGAGCCCCTTCCAACACGCTCGCCTAACATGCCTTGCTGGTCTTCATTAGGATAGGTTATGTCCCTTGGTTTGCGGAAGAGAATGCTCATGGTTACTACTGTTGTATAAACATGCACAAGGATAAAATCATAGAATTGCTAGTGATCAGTCAAGGACATCTCGGATGTGCTTTAGTAACGTACATGACGCTTGGAAGTGAATTCTTCATTGACGGATATCATTTCCTGAGGCATAGTGCCAATATTCTGCTGTTCATATATACAGCTAGTTGTTTCCTAAGCGAACCGTACCGCTGAGCTAACAGCGCCAACCTAACAAGCTAGGCGGATTCAACCTTGGAATGATGAGGCCTCCCAAGACCACCTGTTTAAAACAATGAAATGCAATACCGAGCTCCAGCACAGCTGACTCCTCCCGATACCCGCGATTCCATCAAAGCTTGCTGTTTTGAGTAGCGCCTTTCGGAACCCCCCACTGCGAAATATCCTCATCCGTCCGGCCATCGACTGCCAGCTCCGCCAGCACACGACCAAAAGCAGGGGCGAACTTGAACGCATGGGCTGCCCCCAAGCCAACAATGATATCGGGGTAGTTCTCCAACGGGCTAATGATGAAGCGTCGATCAGGCGTGATCGTATACTGACAAGTAATCGTGCGAAGCGGTTGGCGATCCTTGTCCGGGATGAAGCCATTCATAAAACAGGTCAGCTCCTCAAGCAGTTGAGGCGAGTGCACAAACGTGCGTTGCTCCGGCGTCATGAGATTGTTGGAATAATCCCGCCCGGCCTTGATGGTCGGCTCGCCGTAGCATGGGAATCCGTAGAAGCAGTTGGCACCGTGCCAGATCCAGACGGGGAATCGGTTGGGCTCAAATGCGGTGGAGTTGGTAGGCTTGAAGTATGTTACTTGCTCCTGCATCACGGTCACAGGGATGTGGACCGATAGGGGCGCGAGAAGTTTATTGATCCACGCGTCTGTCGCGAGGATCACTTTGGCTGCGTGGTATCGGCCCTTGGGAGTCTCGATTATGGCGCCACCGGAGGCCTGGGGGGTAACGCGTTCCACTGGGGTGTTGTCCTTTAAAATGGCGCCGTGGGAGCGCGCCAGAGTCTGCAGGATGCGGACGGTCTTCGCAGCGTGCGCGATACCCGAGTCGGCTGTGTACACTGTAGACACGCTGTCGGGGATGTTGAACTGAGGCCATCGCCTCTTCACCTCCTGGGCGTCGAGGAGCTCATAGGGAACGCTGTGAGTGTCCAGGCTTCTCGCGAAGTCGCTCGCTGATGTTGGTGAATCCGGAGCGAAAAAGACGACGCCGCCGGTGGTCGTCAGCATCTCGTAGCCCGTAACCTTTTCCAGCTCGGCCCAGTCCTTGTAGGCTGATTTGGCCAGGGCGACATATTCGGGGGCAAAATTCGAAGTGCGCACAATACGCGAAGTATCATGGGAGGCGCCACGCACATGGCCGAGCTCGAACTGCTCGAATGCAATCACTTTGGCGCCCTTTTTGGCAGCATAGTACGCTGCTCCGCTTCCAAGGACGCCGAGTCCGACAACTGCGACGTCGAAATGTTCCATTTTCTTTGTATCTGCCACGAAGATAAGTAATGAATACCTGTGCATCATGACTTGCCCCAGACTTTATGGGTTACATGATCCCCTCTTTACCCCAGGTGCCAGCATATCGGCCCGTCCACGTGACTCAGCTACTGCAGAGATGGATTAAATTTCGTTTTGATTACTAGGTGAAATAATCGATGATAAGGATGGACAAGTCAGATGTACAGCGGAAGTGAATGGGCACGGATCGTGGTCATTTGCAGTCGGCGTTGAATCCGTTCCCCGTCATAGATACGCTCAGGTGATCGGGCATTTGTCCGCTCCCCGCTCTCTCACCGATCACTTGATCGGATATCAAACTGGCTTCCGATAAGAGAGCCAAAGGGCATGGTGTTTGGAGTTCACTGCTTTTTATTACTGGTGTCTGGGATATATGATACTGACATCGTAAGAACCGAGTAGGTCTCGGCTTGTCTGTTTTGTTTCTGAGCAGACTGAGCAGTATAGTTCGTATAACAATAACTAGATTAATTCATATATAGAAATAATTTACGTCAAGGAGAATCCCGTAACAGCGACTCCAGTCCTTGCATGATATCAGCCTTTAAATCACCAAACTCTTCAATACCGCAACTGATCCGCAACAACCTATGGTCACAGCGCGCATCACTCATCGCCCGCCACTCCATCAAACTTTCTACACCTCCAAGACTAGTTGCGTGCTGGAAGATAAACATCCTGCTGGGCAGTCGGCGCGCATGCTCTGGGGTCTTCATCCAAACAGCAAAAACTGGCCCAAAGCCTCCCGGCATCTGCTTCTGGAGCCACCCTTCCTTCAAGTCATCCTCCTGAAGCGAGGCGTGTTGGACATGGCTCAGAACCTTTGCAACTGGAGACGTTGCGTCTTTCATCTGCTCCTGTAGCCATTTAGCGAGCTTTTCCGCCGTCTGAGCCTGTCTCGTCACGCGGAGCTGCATGGTGCGAGCGGACCGGATTCCCAACCAGCCCTCGAAGCTCCCCATGACACTACCGATGTATTGGCGATCCGTACGCAGCGTTTTCAACCATCCCTCCTTAACTCGATTGGGATGGATAACCAAGATCCCACAAAGCATATCGGAATGGCCGCCCACGTACTTTGTTCCACTGTGCATCACGATGTCAGCCCCAAAGTCCAAGGGGTTCTGCAGCGGGGGCGGAGCAAAGGTCGAGTCCACGGTCAGGTAGGCTCCCTGTTCGCTTGCTTTGGCGCGGTAGTAGGCCAGATTGCGCGCCTCGCCGGTAGGGTTGAGTGGCGTTTCCACGTGGATGATATCCCCAGGCCCGGCTTGGTCGATCTGCGTCAGATCCAGCTTTTGGATGCCGGTCAGTCTGTTGATGATGTCCACAACGCTATGGCATCCATGATATCCATCTCCGATGAAGATGCGCTTGGAGTTGAGGAGGATAAGCATCGCGTGAAAAGCTGAGAGTCCAGTCGAGTACGTGATCACTTCGCCGCCCATGAGGCTGCGCAGCAGGATCTCCAGACGGTTGGAATTAGGTGCTGTGTAGCGGGAATATATGTGGGAATCGAAAGGCGCATTCGGCTGTTGCGTCTCGTTAGGGAGGGGGACGACAGTGAAGAATCAAGTCAGGGCTCTTACATCCTTATTTTCCTCTGGCACCAGTTCATCTGGATCGCGTGCATAGCGGAAGTTCACCGCGGTATGCATGCCAGGTGCAATGGCACGATGAGGACTGACGAAGTCATCGGCATGAATGGCTCTGGTGGCCATGTGCATATCAGGCAGAGCATTGTTCAGAGCCTCTGCTGTCAGAATAAATTTTGAGGGATTCTCCGACGCGTTGATGGATCCCATGGTGTAGTGGACTATGAACAGGACACGACAGTAGGGGCTTTGTTGAAGGAAAGTCTGCCGTGTAGCTTCGAGTACTTTAACTGCTTAAGTGACACACTACCTTTTAGGTACACCTGATCGGAGGGCTCCGTGTCCATACGGTGATTAGCAGGCTCAATAGCTGAAGGCCTGAGCCGTAGCAAGTCCCGAGCAGAGCTCTCCGCAGAGTTACTCTCCGAGACAGAATCCGCTAGCTGTACATAGATCCAGGACTGCACGACCCCGTACCTCCAAACTTTTTGAACTTTTGCGCCAGCCGAGGGGAAGGTTGGCAGCTGATGGACCCGCACAGGCCTTTTTAAAAAGTCAAGAGCTAATTACGTAGCTCGATTGGAGCTCAAGAGGAGTCTGGATAGAGAAGTGTGCTCCAGGAATGTAAACGATCTGGACCCGAGATATCCCCCGTTATCTAAGGTGGCAACTTTGAAGGCCACTGAGCGCTGCAGAGTGGTCTCAATGCATCATACCGTTTATCCGGACTAATTCTTAACCTTCTCTCTTAGAAGATATGTAGGGAAGCCTAACTCCTAAGCCCCGATCCCGTGACCGGTGTATCAACGCCGACGGACCGGCTGACCCATGACCACTACCAGTCTGTAGTCCCGTCGAATGCAATGTCCTGTTAATGGATAGTCTGAACTTGCGAACACGGCGCAACTCGGCGGTGGCTTAATCCCAAGTCATGGCTGCCATTCCAAATCCATTATGTGGTCGCGTGACCGGGGACTTTGAATGGATTCAGGGACGACATGTGGAAGACATATATATTATGTCATGACAGAGTATGAGTAGAGCCTTTAGTGTCGAATTGTCTGCAAACCATCAGACTATCATCATGGCTGCTACAGTTGCGTCTTGGTTTGGGTATACACCCTCCGCTCCTAGAGACCAAAAACTCCCAGATGAGCTACCCAAAGCCCTTCCAGCTTCCTGGTACTACTCCCCAGAGATATATCAGTTGGAGCGAAGAGCTATCTTCTCAAAGAAATGGATCTTGGTTACCCACAAGTTGCGCTTCACGAAACCCGGCGACTTTCTTCGGTTTGAAGAAGCTGGATTCTCCTTTGTGTTGTGCCTTGATCGAGAAGGTAACTTTAACGGATTTCACAATATTTGCCGCCATCGTGCATTTCCCCTCATCTCCGAAGACGAGGGCAACGCGAGGATTCTCTCTTGTAAATATCATGGATGGTCGTACGGTCTCAATGGAAAACTAGCCAAAGCCCCCAAGTTTGAAGACGTCCCGGGGTTTCAGAAAGAGGATCAGAGCTTGTTCCCTGTGCATGTACATACGGACGCACTGGGTTTTATCTGGGTCAATCTCGACTCTTCTCCAAATCCAGTCCCCTGGGAAGAAGATTTCAATGGTGTCGACCGGCAAGAACGATTTCAGAGGTTCGACTTCACCCAGTACAAGTTTGACCATACATGGCAGATGGCCGGCGACTATAACTGGAAAACTCTGGCGGATAACTACAATGAATGCTACCACTGCACTGTTGCGCATCCTGACGTGGCGAAGCTGGCTGATCTCTCATATTACTATACCGTTTCCACGCCGGGGCATATTCAGCATTTCTCCCGACCGAAGCCGGATAAGGTGGATGAGGATATACAGAATGCGAGCACTTACTACTTTCCCAATGCCTGCATGACAGTCTCGTGAGTTGCGTTTTTCTTTTTACTTTTAGATTATCAATGACCTCATTCACTGACATCAACTCACCTAGGCCTCATTTCTTCTACATGATGCGATGCGTCCCGACGTCGGCAGCAACTTGCTCCATGGAATACGAAGTCTACCGGCACATAAACGCTTCGGATGAGGACTTTGAATACATCGACTCGTTCTTCAAGAGAGTCCTGGACGAGGACAAGCACCTTTGTAATGCTGCCCAGAAGAACCTGAATGCAGGGGTGTTTGTCAATGGTCAGCTTCATCCTGACCTGGAGAGTGCACCGTTGTTCTTCCAAAATACTGTCCGAACTCTACTCCGAAGTCACCGAGACGAGGAGAGAAAGATGAAAAGAGAGATCTGGCCAGCGCGGCAGCATTCAGCGGGTCAGGCAACTGCAGAGGATATCGCTTTTTGTTCAGGGTTAGCATGCTCAGTGGATGGATCTGCTAAATTGGAATGGTAGCTTCGATTTGTATAATGTGATCTGATCCAATAGGCTTGATAACTACCTTTGATGGAATACATTCATTGCTATAAATGCTATATCCTGAACTCCGTTTGATGGCCACGGGTACGTTTACTCAGCTGATACAGTTCTGAAGGACAAGGCTTTTCTTTCATGTACATTAGTCTGATCTAAAAATAGAGAAACAAATAAGAAAGAGGAAACAAGAAATGAGGATCCAGAGTGATGATAACCTTTTCCACTTCAGGGTATTGTTTCCCTGGGTGGGTCACAGACGCCAACTGGCGATCGGCTGGACTCCGCGTGTCATCATGCAGAAACCGATACCCCGCGCCCCTCGGCTTTAAAGCACCCTTACGCCATAACATACCTTATCACCGTGTTTTATATCTCCCGTTTCTTTGCCCTTCTGCAGGTGCTCCTGATGAATAATCGTGTTAGCAAGAGGTCGCATCAAGCCTGTGAGAACTGTAGGTGAGTTTGAAGCAGAAAAAACCGGTATTTGTAAGGAACGTCGATTGCCGACTGTCAGTAGGCGGAAGAAGACAAGATGTCCGGGCGAGAGACCGGCATGTTCGAGCTGCACGCGGCTCCAACAAACATGCCAGTATAGCAGGCGTTATGACTCGCTGCAAAGGTCCCCAGGCAGCGACGGGGTCTTGGTACGGCTGGCTTGCCTGCGAAGGGAGGCGTGAGCAGGCTAATTCGAAGTAGGAAAACCGGTTGCAACAGCTTGAAGAGAAGATGGAATCAATATTGGAAGGATCAATGTGCGGCTGGCTTTGCTTTTGGTAGAAGTGTGTGCTGATTGCTGCAGACCCAGTCGACATGTTGAAACCCCCAAGGCGTACTCTCGCGGGCTCCAAAGTCGTGGGAGTACATCGGAATCAAGCAAGACGCGGGAAATGTCCTTGACACCAGGGAATCCTAGCGATGAGTCAAGTCTTGACAATGCAGATATTTTGCCCTTTGCGATGCCACCAAAAGAGATCGTTGCGGAGGGTATTGCTCTTTATTTCCAATACTGCCACAAGCAACCTCTATGGCTTTTCCTTCCGGATAGTCTTTCCATTCCAGAACGATGTCGCAGCGAGGTGTTATTTGGCATACTCAGTCTTGCGCTTCGTTACTCGAACAATCCGTTTCTGGACGGACGAACAGACCGGATGTGTCGACAATATGCCGAGGCCGCTCGCAGCTATGTCATGTTTCGAATTGTCCAGGGGACTGTGGACCTCTCAACCTTGCAATGTCTCTGTTTGATTGCACTAGCTGAGTACATTGGTGAGATTCATCCTGGCCCGACAAAAGGGACACCTCACTAACATCTCCTCAGCTAATGACACCCATCTGGCTTGGCTACACATTGGTCTTGCCACAAACCTCGCCAAATGCGCAGGACTTGACATTGAGCAGCACAAAGGCGAATCTACGCCTGCATTGGAGGAACGACGAAGGGTATTCTGGAGCATCCATCTTCTTAACCAGCAATACGCTCCTCACAGCATGCAGTTGAACATGCTGCGCGACATTCAGAACCCGAAGTACATGGCTGTCAACGTTGACTCTCCTCGGGAAATGGGGATGAAGCCACCTCAGACCCCTCAGGAAAATGGTGCATTAGGAGGTATCTGGGTTTACATGGTGCAGCTTTCCACTCTTTGGAGCGAAGTGCAGCATTATGTCTCGCACTGCGCCAGTGGAGATACCACGCCTCCCTGGTCGGTGGACTCTGGATATTGTATCATCGGGGCTCACCTGATGGACATTGAAACCAAGTTTCCCACCTCCCATCGATACGATTCTGTAAGGTTTCAGGAGCGGTCACCAGAAGAGTTAAATCGTGCCCGCGAGTACTGGAGTCCCTGGCTGTACCTCCAGTTCACCTACCATGCAGTACACAGCGTTCTTAATCACCCTTTCCTTTACTCTTGGCGACCTCAGCAGTCTGCCCAGCTTGCGGTACCAAACACGTTCTGGAAAACATCATCAGAGCTGGCACTCATCCACACAACGTGGACAGCTCGCCTCATTGACATGATCACCGAGAAGGAATATCAACTGTCTGATCCCTTCCTCGGCCATGTAGTGGCTATCGCGGCCACGATTCTAATTTACTACTGCCGTGCCGCAGATCCCACTGTGAGGGAGTCCGCTCAACGAAAGCTGGAGACTTGCACCAGATTTCTAAGTGACTTGGCCACCAAATGGCCAAGAATCCAGGCAATTGTGAGTCCTCATCAACCCGCTCAGCCGATCTTCTAACATAAACGTAGCATCACAAAATTGAGGGCCTCATCCAATCGGCATTTGCCGTCAGTCCACACTCGGCTGATCATCGTCAACCACGCAGGACGCTATCAATTGATACGTCATTGATGTGGGACATTCTTTGCTATAATTCTACCAAGTCCCCGTTCGCTTCACCGGGAGACGGTCTCTTCGATGCATCGTTCTTGCAGCCCCCCGGGCAGAAGCATCCAGACCAGACGACAGTCGAGACCGAAATCTTCCATCGTTCCGCCAGGACGGTAGATACGTCCGATGGAGGGCAGGCGCTGCCGCCCTTCTCGAGTACAGTGCACCACCGCGGTGCGTCTGAAAACTCCCAGTCCGGGCCTTGGAGCGGTACGAATTCTATTGCGGCTGAGGGTGGCCCAAGCCAAGGGCCACTGCCGCGGGAAGCGTTGGGGTGGTCGGGTTTGGGGTTCCCAGGCGATGTGTCCTTCATGGACGTTACGCGTGATCCATTTTTCCAATTTCAGGATCACGAAAATCCTTACCAAGGGATTTGGGAAATTGGAAATCTCTGATATTAATTACTACTATCCCGGAGCATCTCTTACTATTAATAACACCAAGCATAAAGCCAAACACCTGAAATTGTACCTGTGAAATAATCATTCACGTACTGCTCGGACAGCATTTCTGACCTAGTTATTCGCATCATAATCCTTAATATGCAACATAGCCTTTCGCGAACTTCCAGTATGCGCTTCTTTCCATCCCAGAGATGTCCCGGGAAACTTATAAAAAGCCTTCGCATTCTCAACATCAGAAGGCTGCATCTGGGGAGGAAATTCATACCCCATCACCGAGAGCGGATTCCGAGGACCAATCTGCACCGTGTACTCGTCTCCTTCGTCCTCTGTCTCCGGTGCAAACTCATGCCGGAGACCAAGGACGTGGCCCAACTCATGCAAAAAGATATTCTTCAGGAACGGCAGGGTCCCAGGCCGGAATGCGCCGTTGTAAACGTTGAGCACATTCAGATCAACCTCGTTGGGGAAGAATGCGTCGGCGAGGACTCCGCCCTGGTCGCCTGCGAAGGAAAGGACGAATACGGCGTCTTCGAGATTAGATACCCATTTGAGCTGCACGCCGAGGTCAAGCGCGTTCCAGTCTTCGGCTGCTTCGTTTAAGGCGGCGGCTGCGAGGAATGCCCATTCGGGCTTTGGGTAGCCGTTCTGGAAGACTGCGAAGTTGACGGTTTTGGAAGGGCCGGTCTTCCAGCGGGGTATAACCTTTCCAAGCCCGACTTGGAGTGCTGCTTTGTGAGCACTGGATTTGAAAGCTGCTGGCAGGGGTTTCTGCGTGGAGCATGTGTATTTCGTGGGTGTGGTTGGTGAGCTCGGCGTGGGTTGCATGTTTGCTGGTTTGAAAGCGTCGACGATATTTGGGTCAAGGGTCTTGAGTACTTCTGCACCGACAGCTCCCTTTAATCCCTGGAAGAAACTAGCCCTGGAGGCATCGATGGTAGTCTGCTGAGCGGGCATGACGTATGTTTTTGGTGGGCTTGTTGAAGTTCTGCACCAAGATTCTTTTATGGGTTGCAGTTTGGTATATTATAGATATAGTTGTAGCTAACTATTAGCTGAAGGGCATTAACTCTATTTAAAGCCTGACTTGTATTGCTACTATCACATAGTTATGGAGCAAACGACTACTTGCAAGGTCCTTCCGTCGGAAGACTCCCACACGACTCAACATTGTGCTACACTCGATACGGATCAACGTAATAAATTACACAATATGCCGTCAACGACAATCAAAATCTAGTGTTACTCTGGAAGATATCTCAAGAGATCACCTGCTTGATCATTGAGTAATATTTAAGCTAGCAGTGGCAACTGCTTGTTTTAGTGATTATCCTTCTTACGGCACAGAACCAAGCCAGCAGACAACTGGTGTTTCACAGCAGAGTGGTACATGAAATGAGATCTAGCATGCTAAAAGAGTTTCTCTGGACATCATGTGAAAAGCCTATGTGATCCTGGACCAGGTCTGGTTCAGGTGCTTTCTCGCGAGGATCTTCGGAACGAAGTGCAGTGGTGAGTGCGACTCCAAAGAGCTATAGCTTTCTCTGCCTGCTCTCTCTTGCCATTGCTGCTATTCTTAAACCCCTACTTCTAGTCCACCTTCTCCCTGTTCTCCAAAGTATTGCCCATGACTAGATTAGCTTCCCCAGAAACATGTAAAGCCCACATAATCGACATAGACAGTGCTCCTTGTCCGCAATTGTTGCGCCAGGCTTCGGAACCATGAATGACATAAAAATTAACACCTGATAGGTACCTGAGCTTGTGGGGCCGCGGTCTACGATGTCAAAGAAGAAACACATCTAGTCAGTCGACTCATGTCTCCTCCTGTTGTGTATTCTCCCACTCTGTTGGTTGCTAGTGTTTGAGTAGCCGATTACATTGCCGCCTCTGATTTCTTAGCGATCTGACTAAAAACCGGCCTAGAGTCTTTGGCATTGTCAGAAGGAGCCAAGTCTCTATAGGCTTCTCCAGGGATTCCACTGACAAGCTCTGACTTCTAGGGAACATACGCGATAATGAGGGAGGCAGAACAGACTAAGCGCAGGTGCATTCTTAAGTTCGCTCTTGTTCGTTTTGTCGATTTCGTCTGAACGGGGATGCTAGACATCGGTATAATGAACGACAGCTCCTCAGGATGAAGAGAATATTATCAAAGCCAAGGGGAACCGACATGGCGAGAATGATGCAGATTGTGTAATGGAGGATGGAAGAAATGTTATTCTAAAATCTGCGGATTGCAGAAGGCTGATATGGATGCTTAAGCTTTTAGATAAGGGGGAGGCTGTGCTTGGATGCCTCGCAAGGCGGACTGTTACTACAAAAAATATTGGATCATCAGATCCTCATATAGTACCACAGGTTGCAGAAAACAGATCTTCCACTGCGCTCAGCCGGATTTAAGCCTTATAGGAAAAGCAGTAAATTCTTGAACAGTAGCTTTGCCTCCAAAATAATCTTGTGATGCTTCTAGCATGAGTGTTAGTGATGTAGCCGAGGACCTGACGATGAGACTCTAGAAGGGCTGTATCAGGCGTGAAGAACTTAGTAGCCCGCAATGAAAGAAAAGAACAGTTAGCTGTTATAGGACTAAGCGCCATCCTTCCTGACGGCTTATACTTGAATAGGTTCGACCATCTAGGATTCTAAAAGGTTGTGTTTTTCTGATCACCTATTCCAGGTTGTTCTGATTCGGCCGTGCTATATATAATCACTACAAATCACTCATAACCATTTTCATGCCTCTATATCTGGCTTCGACATGGAGATTAAAGTTTCTTAAAACCTGTGAGATGTCTCCCTAAAGAGCGGTTTTGTTACGACTGTGAACATGGATGGGACGGGGACAAGGCTGTACTCTTAAATCGACCAAGCGGATTGGTCTTTGTCTGAGTTCCACGGAGGGCCTATGACAAGGCTGACAGATGTTGGAATGAGATAGCCCTCACTAAGGTCACACTACATGCATACAAATGTCCCCAGCCTTGGAGTAATAAAGCATGATTAGCCGCCCACACCGACATCTAACAAGGCTGACGCTCCTACTTGTGGGAGGCTGCATAAATGGATTATTTAGCATCCAATAAGGGAGCGTTAGAGTCTGTAATCCTTGAAAGTACGCCCTCCATCTCAAATGTTAACTAGACAGGTGTGGTTCAGTTTGGCATGGCGTGGTTCACTTGGTCAGAAGTATATATTGACACCGTTCCCTAAATTTAAACCCTTCCTGCCGTTAGATACCAGACGTCCTTCTCTAAGTCGAGCAAAATGGCTAGTATCCATCCCCCACCACGGGCTTTGCTAGGGCCTGGGCGTGTTGACGCGGATGAACAGAACGGTTCGAGAGATGGCACCAATCGACATACGCGCGTTGAACGTTTGCATCATAATTACCTTGATAGATTGTGGATGAGTAGAGTGTTATCGGTCTTCTTCGCACCAGAATTCCCCACATTACCCGTCTCCAACGCGAGTTATATACAAAGTTCTCCATACGCGGGGATTTCGCCGAACCTTCTGACCGCGTCAGGAGTGGACAGCCATTCAAGCGGTCGTAATACCTCAACAGCGTCCACGGGTAACAGAAATAGGGGACTTACCGATCTTGAAAACGTCGAGCGAATAGGTGCAAGTTCTCAGCCATCCGCCCCTACAAAAGAGTCACACGAGGATCGCAAAACTGGCCTGGGAAAAGCTCTGGAGCCGATGCTAGGAGATGGCATAAGTGCTTCAGTCCTTCTCTGCTGGGGTGAAAAGCATCGTTGTCACATTATCCCAGTGAATATCGCAGATTCAACCGATGAGGTGGCTGTCTGGCGGGAAATCCACCGAGCATGGTACACTTATAGAGGGCACTGGAGGAGATATTTGCCTTTCTTTGGCGTTAGGCAGGTGGAGATTGTTAAGGTTTGTCGTGTCGCAGTAGACCGTGTAGTTTATCCCTAGCGGTACTGACATATCATTCAAGATCTCGATTGCTGGGCTGAAGTCAGGAGGCAAAATGAAGCAAATTTATATGGGAATGTATACAACAGAGGATTTGGATGGCGAAAGGAGACGATTGGAACAGATCATTGCGAGTTACCGACCACAGGACCCCCCATGCCAATACAATCTATCGACAGGCAGAGTAGATTGTTTCCTGGACTGTGTCTCGTACATAATCGACGACGCAGAATGCCCTGAGAAGGAGTATTATGACGCGCAACGGGAACTCTCGCGTCTCGATACGCGGTCCTTATTGACAATGTTCTTTTCGGACCCCGGTCTTGCTGCTTTAAACGGTGTCCTTAACAGAGAACGGCTAGTGTATAGCCACCTGTAAGTGGTAAACTGCGCTCTACAATTACCAGAAGCCTAATTAAGAGAACACAGTGATATCTTGAGGAGATTTGACGAATGGCATTGCCCTGATTTAAGCGAGCTCCGATTCCGTGGTATAAGAATTCGGGAAAATTGGCAATTTAGTTCACAGCACATTGTCTTACCTTTAGCCGTTACCTTGCTTTTCCTCCTGGTCGTCGTTGCCAAACTTATTTTTGGGGACTGGGCAACGGCATGGAACATCGGCTGCTTCTTTGTTGCGTTGGCAACGCTGCTATGGATGTGGACTGACTATTCTGTCAGACAATCTGCTTGAGGCAATTTCATCTAACCAGAAGGCTCCTGAGCATACGAAAAGAGTGGAGCAGAATACAAAGAAATATCTTGCCGTTATGAAGATAATGTTATTAAGATAATGTTAAGAACTTCACTAAGAAAGTTATGACTGGATGCTATCAACATAACGGCTCGACAGAGCGAGCGAAAGTCAGAAATCAACATTAACCAACGTGTACTCCACGCTTTTGTATGTGGCTTAACCCCTCAAAATACCTACAAAAACCCAATTGCAGCGGCAGCGACAGCCACAACAGCAGCCTGACCGAGCCCCATATTTCCCGGAGCGGCATTCACAACAACAGCACCATCATTTCCAGCCGTCTGCGTCGCTGTAGACCCTGTCCGCGTTGTGTCAGACACTGTCTGCGTCGCTCTCGACGCCGTCAACTTCTCCGCGCCAGCGGTCACCAGAACAGGCGTATACCAAATATCGCCAGAGTGAAGGGTAACCGTCGCCGAGGACGAGGTGACAGTTTTTCTTCCGAGTGCGGAGACTTCCACTTTGGCGGACAGTGTGCATGTGGCCAACTCGGTGGATGAGGTGATGTCGCAGTCTTGTACTACAGTGTGGGTTTCCTCGACTCCACCCGCCGAGGCTGAGTAGACTGCGCTGACGCTGTAGGTGGATGGGCCCTGGGTAATGGTGAAAGGGCTGCAGAGGGCGAAGTGATCACCGGGGGGGTAGATGTTTCCCTCGCACTTGATGGCGAGAGTGGTGGCGCCAGCATTGGCATCGACGACGCTGGCCTCGACGGCGTGCAGCGGAAGGGTCGTGGGGCCAGGTTGGAACACTTGGACATCGGTTGTCTCCACGGAAACAACGGCAGCCAGAGCTGCGAGGAGGATAAAAGCAGAGTGCATCCTGGGGGGATTGATGGAGCAGTTTGTCGCGGAATTTCTGGGGCAGGCAGGAATGAATGCCAAACTCTGCTGCGCAATGCGTTCATCTTATATGTGAGATGTGAGATATCAGAAATTGTTCTGCCTTGCAATGAGAGGGGCAATCCCTGATGACAGCACATTGTGTAACCTTGCGGTCCGGCACGATCTCCCATATCGATTGGACTTTTCCCTCACTTGTCACGTCTGGCTTCAATATCTAGCATGCTAGAAACGAGGATTCCCTGTCGCTTAGCCTTTTTTTTATCCCCATGAAGAACTGACTGCGCCACTGCGAGGCTCGTAAAATAGAGTACACCGTCAGTGGCCGATTGGTGGGCGTTGGTCCGATCTGCAGACGCTGAGATATCGTCTGTCTGCGTTACAGGGATGACAAGATTCAGGAGGGAAAATCCAGAGGAGGGACCTGAAGGACAATGATTGTAAATGAATACGAAATAATCTATCATTGGAGTCAGTCATCTTACCAACTCAGTTGTTCATATCGACGGCACACTGTAATCTCTATTATTCAGTGGCGTATTCAGGGTCGAAACCAACATGCTCGTATTTCAGCGTGCCACCTCAGTTGTCCACGACTTCGTATATTCTGTTCGCAATTGTACGCAAGCTGGGAGGCTCAATCTTTATACAATAGTCACGGTATTCCGTTGTATAATTCCAGAATTAGTGACCCTACCGACCTGTACTGGCGTCACCATTGAGTTCTTCGGAGCCTGGAATGTTTACGAGTTGTTGCCTATGTAAATGGTAGCCTTGAAGAACCTTCCAGAGTTTCTCAGGTAGGGACCGGATAAATGAGTAGGGCTCGTCGCCGAAGTACGTAAACGGCCCTACATCAAGATGTGGTTGACGGAAGGAAATAGGGGGTTTTCCATGGTGCCAACACCGCCATGTCTGACTGTCTGAGATAGAGGCTATCGTATGAGGCACACTCCGTTGACAGGCTCGCAATCGACACTGTCAAACCCTGCAGGAAGTCTATCAGTTTGACCGCTGCTGTCTTCGTCATCGGGGGGTTTTGTCATGCTAGTACTCTGGACGTCTGCCCTTCTGCGTCGGCAGCCTGATGACGACCGCGGAACTTTGGACCGGGTCGTTTCTTCGCTGTCGATAGCCAGTTGCCGAAAACTAATTGAATGAGTAGCGAGTGGAAGCTTTAAGGGGAGATCTCGGATAGGGCCTCGCTGTCTCTCCAGTGGTCGATAAACCGAGCAAGTGGACTTTGCCACGAGCTCGTTTTCGTGGAGCAGTCGATATCTATTGGCCTGGCGTAGCAAAAATCTCATCCAATTCTCCAACCGAAACCGCGCTGATAACCCCAGGGATGATTGTTGAGGGTGAATCTGTGGACGAGGGAATGCGCAAATGGCTCCTTGGCGCAGCCATGAAAGGTAGAATGCAAGATGGGATGTATGGCGTGGTACGGAATATAAAATGAAGCTGTCAGTACTCTGAGTGGTATGCATCATGTGTCAGTTGTCTTTCTTATAATGCTATTTGAACTTCCCCACTGATCCGAACATAAATGAAAGAATTTGGTAGAAGGCGTTGAATACTTTGCTGTATATCACCAGTTGCGTTACTCTCCACCACCAGGCTTATGCTTCCTTTGGCCATCTTAAGCACGAATAACGGTGCGTGCTTGATGACCATCACTGAGTGGTGCAAATGACACCGTTGCATATTGACGACCATGTTGTAGCGCAGGGCTCAGGGGTCAATTGATACCTCAAATCGAGGGCTCTAGTTCGACGGTAGCAAGGCAATCGAAGTTGCTCGTCTGGCAATGGCACAGCCGCACGGTTGCTTGGACTGCGCCTCTTGAACAATGCAATGCATATCCGCCTCGTATTCTTCTCCGGTATGGATGCTATCTTACCTTCTCTTTTCTTCATTTTCCGATTTGGGCTTCCCCACCTAGACAGCAATCCGGCCGCCGTTACAGTCCCCGGGCCCCTCCCGTCCATGCCAAGTAAGGATGTCTCACTCCACTGCACCACACCTTTCGGTACAGATTAAATTCCGTCGAGGACAGATCTAGAATCCAGTCAGCTTCAAGTGAACGTACCAGAACTGGCTTGATACTTGATCGCAGCCCCTCGATCGCTAAGTGATTCAATGCGCGCGGAGCTTCAGCAGACTGGGTGTTCGCAAGGGCCTAATGGTATCATACACAACAAGGCGTGTCTGTCTCACTCTCACTGCGATGAGAAAACATTTCTCAGGATGCATAGCTCGAGCCGAAAAAGGCGGCCGCCTTTGTCCCAGGGTGTCGCAATTGGCACCGGGGACTTTCCCATTTGCATCGAGTAATGCATGAAAGGCGCATGCCAAGGCTGACTGAATTACATTCGGTCAAGGTGACCCGCTGCGATATATTGCTGAGCCAACCAACACCCATGTATAGTGTGGATTATAGTGGCAATGCCTCTAATCGGTAAATGCGCAATCCAATCGCAGATTTATTTTCCGAGTAGATGGAAACAGGTATTTGCCAAATTGCCAGTGCGCAATCGTGCATCGTGCCGCGGACAATGCAGTTCACGTGTCTCTAGATGCAAAGATACGGCACTGGAAGTATACAGCCTGGCCAAAGTCAACTCTTGCTCGTCATACCGCTGGCAGAAGATGGAATCTCTTACCTCATTACCCATATCGGTGATATCCTCGAACATGAATCCCAAGACCTTATGCTTGGGACTTATATTCTGTACTCACATCAGCAAGGTATAGTGCCATGCGTAGAGGGAAGAAGGCTCTAGATCTCTCGAAGAGCGACAGCCCATGCCTCGCCTTGTTTGCGTAGCATCTCCTCGTTGCAGTGCTCTCAGCCTGCAGTTATTTCCAGAAATGTGGATCCAAGCAGCAAGACCAACCGGTCCCGACTGTTGAAGCTCAGGTATCTCGAACAATCGGCCGTTCCGAGCCGCGAGTGGGAGAAGGCACGACAGCGAAAGAGGAAGATGTTTAACGTGGCCTGATCATGGATATCTATAACCGGCTTGACCATTCAAAGGGTCAATATTCGTATCAGTATCCATTGTAATTATTCACTTTTGGTAGAGAGAGCGAGTGGAAGGGGAGCCTTGATATTTAAGTCCTACTTGACTGTATCGTCATGGCGGGGCTGTCATCTAGGAGTAACAGTTTAATATAATCCGGAGTCTTGCGTGAATATCATAAAGTGATCCACTATCTTTTGATCTTGATATTAAAGGTCATAAAAATGCCACGAATTGTCTTACTCCACCATCCAGGAATATTCCATGCATATCATGGATCCACTATTGACACCATCACCTCATCCTTGTCTTCCATATTCACCTTGCTCTCTAAGCGAGCATTTAGCCTCATCTGCCTCACATGCACGATTTATAAATACTTCCTTCTCACCTCACCCTTCTCTGTTCTTCTCTTCCATCCATATACCTGCATTTTTCTCTGACAAGCTTCTCTAAGCCAATCCACATCCTTTACTTCCCAAACAACAAGCCTGGTCCACAACAACCACCAAGATGGTTGCTATCAAGAGTCTCTTCAGCGCCCTCGTGGCCACCGCCCTCATCAGCAGCACAAGTGCCCTTCCAGTCCCTAACACCGTCAAAGACGTTGTGCACAACCTCAACGCGGCCGCAAACAAGTACACCAACCTGGACAACGCAGTCAAGGCCTTCGATGGACACCCTGCCCAGTACACCGTCATCACCAAGAAAGAGGCTGCCGTTGAAGCATCTCTTCATCGCGCCATCGACGCCGCTCACGCCACCGCTCCTCTTTCCGACGAAGACAGCAACTTTGTGATGGAGGCCCTTGCGAAGCCTTACCCCACGTTCATGGGTGATCTGCTTGCTGATATCGTCGCTAAGGTGATCACAGCTTTAGAAGATCTTTATGATACGCATGGCTGGATGAGACTGATGTTTGAATAGGAACCTCAGATCAAAGAGATTGGCAAGAGCGGCGATATGCTGCGCATTCTCAAGAGTCTGAGTGGTCTCACCTCCGAGCTTCCTAATGCTCTTGAGAAGATCGTGGATGCCAAGGATGCGGAGGAGATTGACGGTGGAGAGAAGTGGGCTCAGGGATTGTTTGCTGATGCTATCAAGGCTTACTCTCAGTGAGGGGTTTATGTGACATGATAATGTATTTTGAACTTTGAACCTTTGGGGTTACGGCCATGATTGTTACTACTAGCTGCAGTTTAAGTCAAGACTGCGTTGAATAGAATACATTTGTGATGACTATTTTATCCCAGATATACTTATTTTTACTGCTGGACGCTGGTCTTACGCTCCCTCGTAACTATACCACCGCATGGCTCAGCTACAGACTGGTATGTGCGCTCTGACATCCACTATCCTCTCCCAAGCACAGTGCATCAAAATCTAGTTTTATATAGCTTGGTTGTCATTTGATAATGCTGGAAGTCTTATTGCTCTAATAAGCGTTACATGCACCGCCGCAGGCCACTTGCTCGAGACAAATAAAGTCCAGAAAGTCACTTTGAACATCGGATACGTCTGAATCCTCTTGCCATAGTAGTAAAACACCACAGGGAGCGGCAGCATCGACAACGCAATAAACCCTAGCAGCGAATTCCCCCATCCCAGCCCTAGCCTCGCATATATCGCCGGCCCGCCAGCGGCAAAAACGCCCATATCAACAATCAGGCCACCGTCAGAGAAGCCGCCTCAGAAGCTGCATGCTCGCTTAATGCATCAGCTAGATACGTCTGGATAGACAGGAGGGACGTCAGCATGCCGAATCCCTCCAATCCGGTCCCCACGATAGGAATTATCCAGTGTAGAATGAATTGAGCACAGAAGCCAAGACAAACATACAATCTCATGACAAGGACTGCGAATCTTTCCCCATTGTTGACCATCCTCTCCTCCGCCTTTTTCCCAGCGCGAAATCAGCCGACACCCACCTCGATGAGAGGCACTACTTAGTACTTGCCTTTGTATCCAATCTACACAAAGTCATTGGTCCAAGGTCAAGCCTTGTCAGGATTAAAATGCCCACAATTTATTATCCAAGCTTGTGCACACCTTGCCCCCAATATGGGCGGGGTTTGTCCGATGCGTCGATGCCGGTTAATCCGGTCGGTGTCGGCAGTCAATGCAAGATCATGGCCGATAGCATTAAAAAGAGAGATGTTCAAGGGCTAGATGGAGTATTTCCTTTGATGTTCTGTCCTAATACGTTTGTCTGACGAGGTTGAATTCTCACCCTTCAGATCGTACCTCCGACGAAGTATACCTTCCATCGATATAATTAGCCCAGGTGAAGCCATCTTCATAAGGTGAGGTTCTAGTGGGAACACTATTGAACATGTCAGGTTTCCAGATAGGAGACTGATTTGGCTTCAGTTCAGCGTTGGTATGAGCTTGAAGCTGTCAGGGAAACATATGTTGGAGTCCAATCAGACCCCGCAGACGACAGACCATGTGTTAGACGCGCACTCTGCTGAAGGCGATGATTGCGCATAATCCTAGACATTCGAGATATGTAAGTCTTCTGCATGGATCAGATATTTTTGGCTCACAGTTCCAGTAGTTGACGTATCTTGGAAGCCCCATACAAGCCATGAATCTGGACTCGGACTCTGGTTCAGGAAGCGTGTCCTCCATACTCCGAAAATGACATGACAAAGTGACACCTGAGGTATACCACTTAAGGTTAGTGCCCGTTGCCTTATCTGAGGATGATGATTGGCTCATTACTGATAACCCAAAATAGAAAGAATTTTCTGCCGAATATTGCTCAACCCCGCGTGTTTCACCGCCCCGCATAGAGAAAAATTTCCCCTCGAGTCACCGCGTTGCAACCTTCTCGCTGCTGGGTACCAGCAGTCATCAGCTGTGCTCCGGGCAATTGATCTAAGAGACTAGTCAATTCAACTTTCTCTTGCATCCCACGTCTCATCAGCATTCAATAGTGACCGTCTCAACCGGTACCATTTCGTCAAACCCCGTCACAATGGCTGAAGAACAGATTCCGTCGGCCACGTTCGACACGATCCTTACCCTGGATTTCGGATCGCAATATGTGAGCTCCGAGTTGCACCATACATGAGACTTATGCTAATAGATTAGACCCATCTCATTACCAGAAGACTGCGTGAGATCGGAGTGTACAGTGAGATGCTGCCATGCACTCAGAAGCTGGCCGACCTTCCATTCAAGCCCAAGGGAATTGTGAGTCATACTTCGGTCCGCTGCGCGAGATAGACGGTCACTAACAAAAGCTTTTCAAGATCCTTTCTGGCGGCCCCTACAGTGTATACGAGGACGGTATGCGACACAATGCGGACTACATGACGAATTTGACTTAACGACCATTAGGTGCCCCCCACGCTGACCCTGCGGTCTTCGAACTCGGTGTTCCCGTTCTTGGAATTTGCTACGGTCTTCAGGAAATTGCCTACCGACTCGGAAAGGACAATGTTGTTGCCGGTACTGCTCGCGAATACGGCCATGCTGACCTGAACGCCAAGAGACTCGACAGCCAGGGACATGTCGACAAGCTGTTCGCTGGTCTGGAGGACCACGTCAAGGTCTGGATGAGTCACGGTGACAAGCTTGTCAAATTGCCCGAGGGCTTCCACACCATCGCGACTACTGCAAACTCCGAGTATGCCGGTATCGCACACGAGACAAAGCCTGTTTATGGTAATTTCCCTATCAGCGCGCAGCCCTTCAACAAGTTATTAACGAAGTCATAGGCATTCAGTTCCACCCCGAAGTCACAGTATGATCCTTTCGCTCGATAGTCGCCAAGGTGAATGAATGTCTAACAAAGCGCAGCACACACCAGATGGAGCCAAGCTCCTCCGCAACTTCGCCGTCGACATCTGTGGTGCCAACCCCAACTGGACCATGTCCAAGTTCGTCGACCAGGAAATTCTTCGCATTCGGAAGCTGGTCGGTGAGACCGATCACGTTCTCGGTGCCGTTAGCGGTGGTGTCGACTCCACCGTTGCCGCCAAGCTCATGAAGGAGGCTATCGGTGACCGTTTCCACGCCGTTCTTGTCAACAACGGATGCATGCGTTTGAACGAGTGCGAGACCGTGGCTGAGACCCTGAACAAGCACCTTGGTATCAACCTGACTGTCGTTGATGCCTGCAAGCGCTTTTTGGATGGCCTCAAGGGTGTCACTGATCCTGAAAAGAAGCGCATGTTCATCGGTGCCACCTTCATTGATGTCTTTGAGGAGGAGGCAGAGAAGATTGAGGCCTTGGCCGAAAACTCTGGTGCCAAGGTCAAGTGGTTCCTCCAGGGTACTCTGTACCCCGATGTGATTGAGAGTATCTCATTCAAGGGTCCTTCCGCCACCATCAAGGTTTGCTCGCCCCGTTTATACCGGGAGTCTGGTACTAATACATTTTTCTAGACACATCACAATGTCGGTGCACTGCCTAGTAAGTTCTACTACCATTTTAATCGTTACGGTATCATTTACTAATTTGTTACAGAGCGTATGATCGAGGGACAAGGAATGAAGCTCATCGAGCCCCTCCGCGAGCTCTTCAAGGACGAGGTTCGCCAGCTTGGAAGAGAGCTGGGCATCGCCCACGAGCTTGTTATGAGAGTGAGTTCTCCGCCATGTGTATGGTTTTCGAATTGCTGACGGTGTCAAAGCACCCTTTCCCCGGCCCTGGTATTGCCATTCGGTAGGTTTCTAGGTTGTTTCAGTAGTCAACGAAGATTCTCCGGAACTAATGCAACGGCAGGGTCCTCGGTGAGGTTACCCCCGAGCGCGTCGACATCGCCCGAAAGGCGGATCACATCTTCATCTCCATGATCCGCGAAGCCGGTCTGTATGACAAGATCTCTCAGGCTTACGCTGCCCTGGATCCGAGCAAGGCCGTTGGTGTCATGGTGCGTTTAGTTGCGTTCTTCAATTGTTTCCAATCTAACCCGTCTTCCAGGGTGACAAGCGCGTCTACGCTGAGATCATCATTCTGCGCGCTGTTGAGACTACCGACTGTAAGTTGATTTTGGGGATCGATGGAGACTTTTTGTGCTAAGTTATATCAGTCATGACCGCTCGTGCCTTCCCCTTCGATAATGAGTTCTTGAGCAAGTGCGCTACTCGGATCATCAACGAGGTCCACGGTGGTAAGTTCCGTTTTCTAGGTCACCTGTCCAGATGGGTGCTGACGAGCTGCAGTCTCCCGTGTCCTCTACGACATTTCCAGCAAGCCTCCTGCCACCATTGAAATGGAGTAATTTTTTCATGATATAGAGCGATACAACCGGATTGGAGTTAGATGGGTTACAAAATTACAAGATTTTCAGACAATGGATGATCTAGACCACGAGAAATGAAACGTGGGTTTCAGCGACTTAGCTGCATTAGTATCTGGACTTTAACCACTATTCAAAAGGGCTGAGTATTGTCTGGTCCTGAGTACGACATCGAGCCTGGAGTCTCCAATCTCCAATGCACCGAATCACCACAATTCTGACTCCCTGGATAAATGTTCCAGTTATCCCACTTTTCCCAACCCTCTATGTGCCTGCTGCGCATGGTCCAGTTAAACATCCAGTACAAGGTAAAGCCATCCTACTCACCAAAAGACCGGTATCCTCGCCATAACGCCCCAATCCTAGATAACTTGCGCCACCATATGCCCACCTTCACCCAGAGAGCTCATAACCATTGCTTAGCCCCTGTCTAGAATCTAAAACGCGATAATCTGTGAGCCCCACGATCCCGAAGTCCTGAAACTGCTGTAGAGAATTGCTGGAGAGCGAATACTGCATCTCCTGCATCGCCACGGGGAAGGCCGATTGGAGCGGTATACACTGTTGCGTTGGCGCGTAGCTCACGGGAAGGTCATGCTGCATGTAGAACGCCGGTCCAAACGCCCCGCTCGCCGATAGAGGCAATATACTCTGATACGGAGACGGCGATTCGGTAAAAGCTGCGTCTTCACAGGCATGCGTATGCGATTGCGGATGCGCGAGGCCTATGATGGCCGGATGATGGCGGTGGAGATGGTTCGCTAGTGTTTCTCTGCGGGAAAAGCTAAACGCAAACCCCAGTAGGTATCATTTAGTCTTCACTCTTCATTATGCCGTACGGGAGGTGCGTCGTACCTCTTGGGACACGTTCTCTCGGGACAATTGTACAGTTTTGTGCCGGTGTGGGTGCGCCGGTGGCGGGCTAAACTTGAGGACTGCGAGGTAATCGTTAGTACGTGGGCGTGGGTGTGATATGGTAGAGTAGGAACTAGGACCTACGTCCGAGAAGGCCTTCTCGCAACCGGCAAAATTGCAGACGTGTGGGCGTTCGCCGGTGTGCGTGCGGAAGTGGACGGTTAGCGCGCTGCGCTGGACGAAGCTCTTGTTGCAGCCTTTGACGGTGCAGTGGTATGGTCGCTCGTTGGTGTGAATGCGGTGATGTCGGCAGAGGTCGGACTTGCGATTGAAGGACTGTGAGGCTTTTGTGAGTTTTAACTTGCGTAGTTGGAGAGAGGGTGATATTGACCTTTCCACAGTGCGCCCAGGGGCACTTGAACTTCCTTAAGCTGGGCAGGAGCATCATCGGAGTCATTTCCATGGTCGTAATCTAATTTAATAAAAACGAAACTCCTGGGGGCGAAGGGGAAAATCAATGGTTAATAAGGCTTCGAGCACAGAGGACATCTGTCAGTGGGACGCTCTTGGTACTTTCTCGTGTCAACGGGACGATCGGCGGGAGGATCTGGTCAACAGCCACTACTCCGTAACTGGAGCATGCACGATCACACCAAGGTATTTTGCAGTGTGCAAGGCAAGGCTACGTGAATATAGGGGGTATTCCCGAAATTCCCCATTAAGCGGTCCGGTATCTTCTCTCAAAAATGGTCTGGCTGCAGTCACACCGGTATGGTGGCGACTGAAACAGGGGCCAATGGACGCCGGTGCAATTGCAGCCAAAAACAGTATCTCGTTGATCCTTCTACAGGTGCAGCTGCTTTATCTAATGGCGGCTGCAGATGCGTGATTGCCTGTATGTTTACAAGACATTGCGCTTAAGCGAGAGCAATGGACCATGTATACGGAGTATTTGGTGAGACATAAGGAACTATGTTTATATCCTGTCAGTTCGGCCCTTGAATGGGGAACGACCCTCTAGTGCATCTCTACTCTATCCCAGATCCCCTTTGGGTCAGTCAATCGAGCCGCACAGGGATCTATTAAGCAAGGAACTCACATTGTCCCAGAGGTACAACCAGCGCAACTATACCGAATTCTATGCTGCCAAGAGCGGCAAACAGACAAAGAGCATTACTCAACTTTGAACAGGTAGTCAAATCGACCCATGCTAGGTCATGCGGCTCGACCTATCTTGATAACTGGAAAGATCAAGCGAGCTGAGAGTTCGGACTGGTCTATAATGAGGCGGAAGATGATGCATTATGATTTGGGGCGCTGGATGAACTTGCGAATGTCGATCTCGGAATTTGTCAGTTCTAACCCGATCTCTATGGTCCACGCAGGATTTTCCTTCACGCGCCTCTTCCCCATTATGGTATTGGTGTGTACAACCCAATATACCTGACGAATCTTGATGGATTCTTCGGAGCAAGAGGATTTCCCGATATTAAGGTATCGAGAGGGGTGTCTCATTCGACCGTTCCTCCTCCGCAGTAAGTTGCCGAGGCTGTTCTAGATAGGAACCTGTAGTTTGGCATTCTCGTTATTAGTGGATTTGAGGATATCGCTATTGACCGCCAGAGAGTATTGACGAGTATAGCCATCCATGTTTCAAGATGTTACCGCATTCTGTACCCCAAGCAGGAATCAGGATTTCATTCAAAGAATGGACCACTGTCGTCATTTGCAGCGCTGTCGTCTTCGGGAAAGAAATCCGAGACTAATGCATAGTAGATAGTTCGTATCTGGAGAATGAGATACGTACAACACAGCCCGGTGGATAGATACATGATACTAGAAATCGAGCTTACCTCCTGCCAAATACACAGGAAGCTCATCGAGCGATACCCACAAATAATCCGCCAATGGAACCGTGGACTAATACTAGGTATACTTTTCGAATGGCCGTAGATCCCAACCCTATCTCACATTTGCGAGGCATGAGCGGGTAATCCAAGGGCTCGCTTGGGGTCTGATAGTTCATTCAAATCAGCCCCCCTAATTCACCTATGCATTATTGCGGAGTGAAGCGTAGCATGTCTTATCCATCCGCTTTTACATCGTCAGTTTAATGCTCAATGTGACTGGTCGAGTACCTTACCTGTCCATGTCTAACCTTCTGATTGGCTCAAAAACCTACGATTCCGTGCTCTTCTACCAGGTAGACTTGGGGCTGCTAGGTATCATCATAGCTCCCCATCACTTGCACCTCGCGCCGGATATAGATTACACGCTCAGGGAGGTCGGGGACTTTGGGGCTAGTCGACGCCGGCGAGTATTATTGGTCAGCCACTATCTAGTACCACAGCCGCATTTCGTCCAAGGTCGCACACACGGAGTACCTCTCTACGCCGGAACAAAATAGCCGCATATTTAGCGACAGATGGACCGTTGATCCCTCCTTGCATATTTGGAATGCCACGGAGATTGTGGCTGTGCAGCATATTGTGGCTGAACTACCCAAGCCACAAAACACAATCGTGGCTAGTTCTCGAGAGCTGAAAGGCAAGGAATACAGTGAAACTCCTGAGAAAGGCAAGGAATGCGACGAGACTATTGATACTAACCGAGTCAGAAGGGAAGGAATGACCCACAATAATTACGGTTCTACCAGTTTCCCTGCGTAAGACCTGCTAGGCCGAGTCGGATTTGGCGTGGATGACGCGTTCGCTAGCCAAGATGCAGATTCATGTAGGCTATAGGCTACAGCAATCTCGCACAGACGGAAATCGATGTGGCGTAGGTTCGGCTCTATGCAAGATTAGGTTGGATCGACGATCGCTTGCGCAAATAGCAAGGTCTTTGCTCTTGTCGGCTCCGTGTCTTTCCTGGAAATGACGGTGGGGTCGATGCGAGGAATGTGTACCAGACAATGCTGGTAGCTAGGACAGGTCATTTTTCATGCTTGATTTGAAGGCTAGCAGGTGTACCCCGACAGCCGAGAAGGAACTATCTTCGATGCTTGCGTTGGGAACTATTCTAGACGAGACAGAAGGAAGAACTGAAGATTACTTGTTGGGTTGATATCTTTGCACTCGTCAGATGACTGCCTGTGGAGGGCGGGTGTCTATGGTAAGCTTTATGATCCTGGCTCCTGAGACAACATCCTCCTTGTTGGCTCACATGGCGCGTCTGACATTGTTGCCTTGCTCTAACAATTCAGTAAATCGGGGATCATCGCTCAACAACTTCATATCATGTAACGAGGGCTAAATTACAGCAATAGTAGCTTGTCCACTCATAGATGACTTGACACCTCCTTGCATGATCCACTTTAGTCACTCCACATGCCTTCATCTTGGAGCTCGGCGTCTTCGTATGCCTCCTCCATCGCTCTTCGACGCGCCTCAAGCAGAAACCAAGTCTTCTCAGCCGGTGTATCCGGCGCTATACTGGCGTCCTCCAATTCCGCAACACTCACACAATCTGCTGCAGTAAATGGAGGCGCCGGCTGGTGGAAATCTTGCGGAACTTCGACCGTCGGACACGGCGTGGGTAACGACGCCTCCGCTAATTCAGGTGCAACCTTCCACACGACCGTGACAACATAATAGTCCAATTGACCCGGTCGAACCTCATCCCTTAACCATCGCTGTCCATTTAGAATAGAACTCCCTGTCCACCGCGACACCGACATATCAGCCTTATCAGCCGTCAGGAACTTCCCGTCCTTCCGCCGGAAGAACCACTTCTCAGCCGCCGCGTTGGCAATATACTCAACCTCATCCCTGCGACGCTCGATACTCTCAAAATCCATGCTGAACCGCGTCACACTCTCCGGAAAACAGATCATATTCACCCACTCCGCATCAATATAGAGAGGCTGATTCTCCTCCCACATCCAGAAATCCGTGTACCGGATCGTCAGCGTGATGCTCCGGGGATAGAAATGCGTCATGTCCAGCAGAACCTTCATCCTGCGTCCTTCTTCGAGCATGAAAAGCTGCGCGAAGATCCTAATCCTGCCGGCCTCGACCTTGCCGTGCATCTGATAGATCAAGTCCAGGCATTGCTGGAAGGCTCTTGGCGAGAACTGTGCCTGTGCTGGTGCTCGGTCGTAAGATGTTAGGTAGAAGGCGTGCTCTGCATATGTGAACGGCATGAACCAGGCTTCCTGATAGACGCGTTTACACGTCCGAAGTAGCTCCATGTGGGTGCGGTGAGGGGCGTCATAGCCCGGCCGTGTGAAGTATGTGTCTTTGCTGTATGGGTTGTTGGTGTCCTCGAAGGCGGCAAGAGCGTAGGCGAAGATTTCCCGGCGGATTTCTGGGGGTATTATCGAGAAGAGCGGGCTTTGGTTTTGGTCTAGGCATGATGTGAAGTTAGGAGGGTGGATATCTGGTTCTGTCATTTTGATGGTGGTACTTTATGGTCAGGTCGAGAAATCCAAGGATTAGACAGTTGCTTTTAAGCTTCGGGATATGTGGGGAACGGCCATGGCAGCCTGGTTGGTGGTGGCCTGCGGGTGCCTAATCTCACCGCGCATCATCGACTCAGGATAAAAACATTCATTATTGAGAATAACGTCAAGTCAGTTTAATGACTCTCCCAAAACTGCGCATCAATAGCAATCAACCGATTAAACAACTGATCTCTCGCTTTCATCCCTGTTAAATGATACGCCTGCTCGCTTTCGCTGCCGGAAATAACCAATCCATCCGCAGCCTCTTTGCTCCCTGCCGTCAACTCCACTATCAACTTGCCCTTCCATCCCAGCCCTTCCGTCTTCTTGAGCTCCGTAATATCACTAACAGGAATCTGAAACAAAACGGATCCCTTCTTCTGACTCTCCAGCTTCAAATCATCGATCGACGCAGACTGCGTAGTCGTAAAGTACATCACAGGCGGTTCCTGAGTCGAGTCAATCACCGCCGTCCCGCGCTTCCGCTGAAACTTTGCTTCAAATTTGAGCGGGCCCGTAGGCGCCGCAAACCAATCTTTCTTGGCCAGGAGTTCGAGGAGGGTTCGCGTGTGTGCCGAGTTGGCGATGCGCATGGCGCGGTCGAATGCGCCGTGACTTTTGATTGCGGTCGCGATTGTGCGGCGGACGATTCGGAGGATTTTGAAGAACCATTTCTTTCTCTGTTTCGGCGCTGGGTCGGTCTGCGGGTCTGTAGGTGAGTCTGTCGAATCGATTGCTTCTAGTTTAGTGGGGGCTGCGTTGGAGGCGATGACGGCGCGTGCTTTGCGGCGGATGAGCGATGAGGAGTCCTTGTCTTCGGTGTCTGGTGGGGGAGCGAGAGGAGAGGAGTTGATCTCGCCGATACGTAGCAGGGTTAGTGTCAATTGTGCGTTGGTTGGGATGCCTTTGAGGAGTGTCCTATGATTCGTTAGTATGGAGTCGTTTCTAGGAAGATTGGACATACTTTTGCAGGTCGAGGTGTTGCTTCCAGTTCGGGATCTTGCGATTGAGGTAACCTATGCTGTAATTGATGATGGGTTCTCCGAAGAACCCCAGTCCAAGTGTAAAGGCAGCAGCCTTGATTATGAAATTGCTCGAGACAACGAGCGATAACAGGCATACGGAGGCCATGATTCCCACCAAACGTAGACGAGGGGCGTATGTGACAAATGGAGGTGTCGGTGAAAGGAGACTGTTCACTACTGTCAGTACTGTCCCATATCATTCATGAAGGACACATACTTGCAGAATTTCTCATAAGTATCGGTAACCTCATTCATCGTCCGCATTATCTCGTCGGTAGCGTTGGCTACCTTCCTCTTCATCGGCTTCTGCGTCTCTGTGGTAACGCTTTCATCCAGTCCTTCTGCCGTATCGACAACATCTTCCAGACTCTCCGGCTCGGCGACCTTTTCAGCATCTTCAGACACAGCCTGTCCGTATTTACTGGTAGCACTTTTCATGGCAATGGTAGCAACACTGTTGACAAGATTATGAGCCTCTCGCTCAGCAGCCTCTCCTTTGTGTCTTTCTGAGGCCCCGATGACACTGTCCTGCTTGCCGTGAGCTCCAGTTGCCGAATTCTCCAAAGTAGTCACTGGAGATGGACCAGGGAAAAGCGCCCGACGGAGTGGCGGACACAAAATCAAAGCAATCAAAAGCCCTGATAGAGTAAAAATAACGGCATCAAATAACCAGGCAATAAAGTAACCCTGCACGAGTTAGATTTGATTCCATCGTGGGAAATTCTGCATCAAGCTTACTGCACAGAAAATCGCCGTCCGCCGTGGCTCTTTCCACGACCGTAGCCGGGCGATATGGCTGCAGAAAGCCACTACCCTAATCACGACCGAGGTATAGAAACGCTCGATCGTGATCCGAACCTTCTCCGGTGGAAATTGCTCATCCTGCGCCCTGTTCAGATCGAGATCCTCCGAGGCGGTATTGGCTGCTGCCTTGACATGGTATATTTGCTTTCGGGGTCAACATCGCGGTCGGGGAGTCTGTTAATGATGACTTACTTTGTTGAATCGCCGGATGAGCATCCACAGGTCTTCATCTGATAGTCCTTGTGTTAAAGTGTCGGCGGTAGCTTTAGGCGCTGGTTTGGGGCGATTCCTGCCAGCATCGAGCCTCAGGACTGGGCCCGCTGGACCTGAATTTGAAGGTGGATTATCGTCATTTCTATCTTCGTCTCTTATTTCATCTCTGAAATCGCCTGGAATATCTATCTGGGACATACTGGGATGAGGGTGTTGTAAGCAGGGATGTGTGAGTGTAACCGTCAACGTCCAGATAAGATCTGGGGCCCCAGCGAGCCTTGACCATCCACGGGTCGCACAACGGGGCCTGAAGGGTGGGGCATCCACACGTCATCGCCTGATATCTGATATCTGGGAATCGATCATCTTAAAGAGAGTTCAATTTATGCTAACTGAATTAATGTTTATTAGGATGTTACTTATAACAGACGCTGTTTTTCATCTGTTTAACATGTGGCTATCTCAGGACTCAACTCTGTTGTGCAATATACACCCTCAACATATATATCACCGCAGCGGAGTGTCCCGTCTTCTACGTCAAAGAAGATACACCATGCTAAATAATCACGGCTTAAAGGATTCTGTCAAGGCAGTAAAGGAACACCAACGTTATACTCTGCAGGATATTCACGCTTTCTTCTTCGCGAGATGACCAAAGAATGCTCAAGTCGTATTCTACCACAGGCAACCACCAGTACAAGCACTCTTTTCTGCATTACAATATTGATATATTATTTAAACAGTATATAGCTCGCTTATTACAATAAATTTTCTCATCTAATTCTCATCCCAAGGTTAATCACAGATAGACATAGCAGAATGGCCCACCAGTCGTATCCAACAGCTGCCGGATAGTCTGCGGCGGAGCCAGCGCACTGCTGATATCGACGATATCATCGAGAGTAGCATTGGGCGCGTCTGGCACCAGAGTAGGAAGGACGGTCTGTCCTGCCACAACGTAAGTCCGCGCCTTGGGGTCCTGATTCTGCCACGTCCAGAAGACACGGTCGATGGCGGCATGGTGGAGGTAGAAAGCAGGGTCACCGGGGGAAACGAAGAAATCCTGTTGCATACGCCATTAGCTTGTTGTGTTAGACCTTAACGGAAGAAGGAAGAATACGTACACCACCAGGATCACCGCCAACGGTATAGTGGCCACCGCTGTGGATACCCAGGTAGCCATTCGGGTAATCACCCTGCATCCTATTCTGAAAGTCAAAGATGTTGTCCTGCCCATCGATCAGATCAACCACATGCTTGGTTGTTGTCCAGCTCGCTGCGTCCTTGGAGATATCACGACGGAGACAGCGGGGGTTGTAGTTCATTCCGGTGCCGTTCTGTGCGACGATTCCTGGAACCTTGAGACTGGGGAAGACGGGGCCGAGGTTGACGGTGAAGCTGCAACCCCTGTTAGCTAGTCACTTGTGTCACTGGATATTTGCACGACTTACTTCTTGAAGGGGCCGGAGAAGACACAGCCACCTCCGTTTCCAGGAGTCAGAACGATCCCGGGAGCAGCCTCGGAACCATTGTGCGGGATGAATGACCCGTCTCCGGACATACTGTAGTCAGAGCCATCGAACATGGGAGAATTGCGCGGGTCATCCGCGTACTTGTTCCAGGCCCAGTATGGCTGGTAGCCAGTGTAACCGCATTCGTTGCGGAGGGCTTGTTCGTAGGCCCAGGTGAAGTAACGATGCCATGTCAGAAAGTTGCCCTGACGTCGACATTAGCTCAAAGCATTTACTCTAGACATTGGAAACATACAGTGCCGTGGATAAACCATGTCTGGTTGATGTGGACAGCAACAAAGTCGTCGAAGCGAGAGCGCGCGCCAGGAGCAAATGCCGGATCCAGTTTCGAAGGTTTAGAAGCGAGACACAGCACTGCGTCAGTGTACTCTTTGCGCTCCTGTTTCGAGAGAGAGCCCCTGCGAATCTAGTGTTAGTGGGTCCTCTCCAACTACTGCGACACGGGGCTGATTCACCATTCTCGGCGAACTGTTGCGGTAAGAGGGGTGCATGACTTGCTGGCATCCGGATTGGAGAAGTGATAGAGAACCTGATTGATAAGAGCTTTTCCAGCGAGGACATCCCACTGGTCAATGCTAAAAGCTGCAGTGGGCGCAACTGCAGCCAAAGCAGCAATTGTTGAGAGAATTGTGAACCGCATACCGAAAGCTCCTCTGATCGACAAGGACACTTCGAAAAAGTTGAGAGGATGATCAGGAAGGAGTGAGAAAATGAAAAGCTTCGCTTGATTTCCGGCTATTTAAACATATCGCTAGGAGAAAACAATGCCTGGATAACGTGGATTATTCGGCACCGAAGCATATGAATAACTGTCCGCTTAGATGCAAGCTAAGGGCAAAATTAGTACAATATTAAATTGAACGGGCCCAAGACTAGACAGAGCTCTAGAACTATTGGCAAGCACACATATTTAGCTTATGGTAATTCAGTGAACTTGGAAAACTGAACTGCTATGTCCTGTGGAGCTAGATATGCATAGAAGGCTTGACAGTCTGCCTTGATTATTACCTGTCTATATTATTGCATCTAATATCCAACCATTTTCCGACCATACAATGCCAGAAGATCACATGCAGTGACAGCAGTCGAGGCACATAATTTGCGACTTCTGAGGTTGAAGAACGGACTCCCCTGTTCCATTAGGGTTACGGCCAGGTTGCCACGTTCAGCGACAGATTGTAATAAGACAGGGGAATCCACAATTTACGGGGGTTCATCTTCCACTTCCGGACTTTTACTAAAATGTCTCAGGCAATCGTACTATGTGCTTGCACTGACTCGTTCTTGAGCATAGACCCGGCCAATGAGAGTTCATAGTTAGGACACTATCTCACAGTGGCACCATATGCACAGGACAACTCATTGGTGCTGAGATACAACTTGAGCTAAACTCACTGCGCCGCACAAGGTAGATAACCAGGTAAACTAGGTAAATTCTTTCTACTTTCTCCGGTGAAGGCGAGGGACGGCACACTAGCGTCCGGCACTACTCTAGCGGCATTGCGTGGCACATTTCCATAGTGCCCATTTGCCTGGGGCATCTTTAGCCCTCGCCTATGGATCAACGGACCCTGAGTGACAGAACGCTATATTGGCACTAAGTGGGGGTTTCTCGGCGCCATTTATAACTTACCAATCTCCGACCGTCGCTATTCTCCTCTTAGGTGAATCGCCCGCTGCTGGTGGAAAATACCCCGTACTATCTCCAGATCGAGTACTTAAGTCGACATCTAGTCGACAGGGTTTGTGGAACCTGGCCTATAATAACCACGGACAGTATATGAAATGAAACCGACATCGCTTCGCTCCGATCTCGTATTGGAGGATGGACTATGGAGACGCTACTTGTTAAGATTTTACGGCATTTTCCCGAACCGGTCATCGATTACTCCAGCGGAGTTAGGGAAAAGCGAGGGCTCCCGGGTCCCAGGCTTACCATTGGTATTATCTAGTATAGCCTGGATAAAATCGCCCTTGCTGAGTTTGAATGAATTCAGCCTATGCTTCTATCTCAAACCGGGCTACTGCAACTAGTCGGGTCCAGACGACGGAGTACGGACACAATGCCGTTATTATTATTATTATTATTATGTGCTCGTCTCAGCTAGTTGCAGCGGAGGAGATTACTCTCTTCATCACTCTGTCCCGTGCGGGCTGATCTGCCTGAGAGAGCGACTTTTCTCGGTAATGGAAGTGGTCAAAACATGCTGTACATTTGTCAGTGCACTCTTATGGTGACAATTGGCATTCCTCGATACAGTGACTTGAGTTGTGGAACGATTCCTATGTCGAAATGAGAGGATTCAGAAACATATTAAGGGCTCCAGAGGGATACCACTTGTCTCTCGTCCAGATGTCCTCCCTCTGGAGGTCGCAATTGAACCACAAGCAAGAAATTTTCTTGCCTGTTCGAAGGAAGCTAGACCACGGCTGGCAGTTGGTCCCCTGTCTAGTCTGGATCTCATGTACGCAGTATATTAGCCATAACACTAGTCTGATTAATGCCAACATGCCAAGAAGCAGTGTATTCACCTGAGCCGGGAATTCGGACAACCCCTGCTCTTTTTGTTTCCTCCTTGGTAGAATTTCCAGGGAAAGAGAAGATGAAGGATTGAACTCCGCTGCTATCTTAGCGAGACTGGAAGCACCGCCCTTCTCAAGAGAGTAGGCTGACTATCTGAATCCCACTTAGTGTAGTGTATCCTTGCCCCTGTTCGACATCCAACCGTGTCTCTTTGGAAATACGGGGCGGAATATGTAATTCAACTGGAAAGCTACCAGTAGAATCTCTTGTATTTTCAAACGCTGGGTCACTGTGTTGGTCTTACAGGAGCACAAAACTTTAAACGGATATCTCCTGTGCGCTTTGCAGCTTCCGAGGCTTTAATCCCGGTGGCAAGCCATGTTTCTGTCGATTGTTCCTGCATCTCGACTAGACCGACCGAAATCTCATTTCATCCATAAGAGGGCAGAAGTATCCCAGACTCTTGAGCCCCAAAACGCATCGTACTGTCTTGCACGGTTGCACTGATCTCCGCGCGATTGCCTTCCCGACGCGGCATATAGGTGGATCACGTCCCCGTTGCCATGAACGGCTCCCGACGAAGATCGACAAGACCCAAGAACTGAAAGGAGACCGATCGTGATCGGACGGACTCGAGATGACGAGTCCAATTCACCAGACGTTCGAGGCCTTGGTTCCCCGGCAATCGACGCCTACATTCGAATTCCCCCTCCACACAAGAGGCCCTACCAATGCGCCTCGAATTCTCGCCATTGTGGGCTTTTTGACGGGTCTATCGGCCTTGTTGGTTGTGCTGCGCTACTACGTGCGACTGTTCATTCTGCGAAGATATGACATTGAGGATGGCATCATCCTTATAGCCCAGGTAGGTGGTGGTCTCCAGACAGTCTTTTGACGGGCAGTACTAATCGTATCCATTGCTGACAGGCATGCGCTTTTGGTGTCCTTGCATGTTTCATTGGAGAGACACACCGTGGACTGGGCCATTACAACCGCGATATTGGCTTGGAGGACTTGGGGCCATTGTCCAAGTGGACATTTTTCCATGCAATTGTCATTGTGTTGGGGATAAGCTCGGTCAAGATATCGCTTGCTTTCTTTCTGCTGCGATTCGCGTCACAGAATAAGTTGATCAAAAGGTTCATCATCGGGGCGCTGGGTAGGTTCGAAATGGCATGCTAAAGATACTTGACTGACTGCTGACTGTCCGAAGTGTTTCTTATACTTTTCACGATTGCCTGCATTCTAACACTGATATTCCAATGTATACCTGTCAGTGCAGCGTGGGATTATACCCAAAAGGCTACAGCAACCTGTTATTCAAGCAAAACCTACCTAGCTATTGGCGAATTCAACAGTGGTAAGTTCCTCTTTCTGTTCTAAAAGAATGGGGTTACTTACTGACAGTGCCTTCAACAGCTATCAATATCGCCACTGACTTTGTTTTCGCAACGCTGCCGGTTTTCATGTTCTATAATATCCAGGTCAACAAGCGCACTAGGGCCTCCCTAATGGGAATTCTCAGTCTTGGATACTTGTAAGTTGTTTTGGCCCAAAGTTACAATTGAAAACTCATAGAACGTCAGTGCATGCGCCGCAGCTATCGCCAAAACAGTTTACCAAAGTCGAGTGTTTGAGGAGCAAGATGCATGGCGGTAGGTTGACTACTCGGTTTCCGTTCCAGTCTCTTGCAGAGCTAACTCGAGTCCCATGACCCAGGGACCCTAAATTCCTCATATGGAACTGGTACGTTTACCTCTTTTCTTCGACACGCAGCATGGAACTGACTTGTTCTACAGCGTTGAGCTCAACGTTGGCATCGTAGCCGCCTGTTTCCCCACGATCAAACCACTCGTCAAATCTGTCATCGGAAGCACTTGGAGTTTGGCCAGCAACTCCCGCTCACGAAAGCGAACAAACAACGCTTACTACGGACAGTCATCGAGCCATGCATTGGGCTCCATAAGACGCAGCCGGTTAGAGCATGAAGCGCAGAAGTACAATGTGCATATCGATGCTGTTCGAACATCCTTGTCAGCGTCTGAGGGAGGAAGTGAGGAGAACTTGGCGTCCCATCCGCGTCTTCAGCGTCTGTCGTCCTCGAGAATACTGCGCACAACAGAAGTAATTGTGCATAGTGAGGGGGGAAGCGATGCGGTTGGGCCGGGTATAGGACCCAAACGGTCAGTGGACGATCGAGTATAACCACGACGTATGACTGATCTCCAAGGTATGAGCATGACTTTGTTTCCAAATTATATCTCAAAATAATATGCTAGTCTTCTTTCATGAGTCATATTGCTGACGAGCCTCGCCTTCCACTTTGGGCGCTGTCACTGATCGTAACCTTCCGCTGAGAGCTCTTCCAGGCTCATAGTGATGCCGATGCAAGTCGCAAGGAGGTATCACTGTCACAATAATGCCTCCAGTCATATGGTCGTTCACCTTTATATTACAGGCTTAGCCAAGACGATGAGCCACGTGACCCTACCTCTCGTCGTCTTCGCCGCTTCCTTCCAGTGTCCATTGTCCCAACATCAAGTAACTCTGCACCTTCTGCTCATCCTTAGACTCGTTCTTGGACTCTCCAGACCTTCAGTCCAGGTTGGTGAACCCTGTCTCCATCGGAAAGTAAATCCGAGTCTCCGAGGTGTCTCGCGAATCACACCAGAGGATTATCGCTTTTTAAAATCCACGCGAATGACAGTACCTTGGCGTTACTAAGCGATCCAATGGTAGCGTACGCTTAAAAGCACGTGCCTTCGGCTCGCTTGGCTACAACTTTGATCTCTCCATCTCCAGTTCGATCCAAATTGCTTCACACCGAAAGTTCCTGCGAGGACCCTACGCCACTTGGCCGTGGATCAAGATCTTCGCAGCAGGCACACTGGGTCAGATGGAGACAATACGCGCGGAGTCGCTTTGTCCTCATTTGAGGTCTCCACATTGAATACTCAAGTGCCCATATCACGCCGCGTTCAGTGCAGCATCGGCGCTATGGGGGACGCAGCAAGGTTGCCGGTGCTTGCCCCTGCTTCCGTTGGCACACCGCGAGCTGTGGGGATATCAACTTTCGAACGTCGCCGTCACATCGCTGTGACTGCTTGCGCAGAGTGTCGTGCCAAGAAACGTAAAGTAGGTTTCAACGAGACGTACCCATTCGCTAGCGGTGTTGACTTTCTTTCCGCCATCAGTGTAGCGGAAAAAGTCCGTGCGCGGCATGTGTGTCGCTGGGCATAGAATGTCTGCTTGACTCGGAGAGCAGTCACCGCCGCTTAGTCGGTACTAAACGACGAGGCGGTGAAATAGAGATTAAGAACTCGACTTTGAAGAAAAAGGTGCAACCGCTGGAGGATGAGACTCAGTCGTTAAGTCGCCATCCGCCAGATGTGTCAACGGCGCGTGCGGAGGCCTGCGAGATGGCCGTGATTAGCTACGAATCTAGCGAGACTCGCGCGTGTGATGCTCAAGGCACTGCCTCGACAGATATCGTCAAGAAGACCGGGACTGATTCAGTCTCTGTGCTCAAAGATAGCTCTTCCGATCGGTCGACAGAAGACTGGAACAGCATCTGGGCTATATATGAGAGAGTCTGCAACTGTGCACCCGCAGACCTCTTCAAGGTGGCCAATGCCATCCGCAGTAGCTCGGATCCGACACTAGCAGCGCAATATTTGCGCCAAGTCTCCCTTGGCCGACTCGCTGATGCCCACGTCGGCTTGTCGAACTTAGCAACAGAGTACAAGCTGATAAGCTCACCGAGGCTGCAGGCCCTGTGCGAAGAGCCCATCCTTTTCGCTCCTGCAAAGCCATGGACGACCATCACAGACAGTGACCGACTGGTGTCGCATCTACTCTCTCTATATTTCACCTGGGATCATCCCTGCTATACGTGGTTTGATCAACATTTGTTCTTAGCTGATATGATAGCTGGTCAGTCGAGGTTCTGTTCACCACTCCTTGTAAATGCTGTATTAGCTCACGCCTGTGTAAGATGAGCCTTTCTGTCCCTCAACCTCTGCTTTCCTGACGGAATTCGCAGCTATACTCCTATAGTCTCCGAAGACCGTGGGATCGTTTTAAGGAGATGGATATGTGTATCCGCTTCCTGTCGGAAGCCCGGCAGCTCTGGGTATCACATCCCCAGCCTACCTTGACCTCAATCCAGGCACTAGTTGTCATGAACCTAACCTACAACTGCCTGGGTAAGGACAAGATCGGCTGGTCCTGCTTGGCGGCAGCGATCCACATGGCAAATGAGCTCAAATTGTATGAGCCGTTGTCTGGGGTCCGCAGCGCAGGGTTGGTTGAACCCGCCTGGAATAGAGCACATGCAGTTACGGCCTGGGGCCTTTTTGAGTGGCAAGCGTAATAACAGCCCCCTGTTGAAGTTTGTCTACACCATATCTGACCTTGTAACAGACTTGCGGCAAGTGTAGTTGATGATGCTCCCCATCTGGAGCACCCGCCCTTTTATGAAATTCCATATTCAGACGCCGATTTTCTCGACCATAGTCAATGCTGGCACCCCTATCCTTTCAGCGGCCCCCTCTACCCATCGCGTCTCTTCTCAACGGTCAGAGCCAGGTTTGGGTTGAGCGTGGTTATCAATGACGTGACCGAATTCATTTTGGATTCCCATCATGTCGCTCCTACTGTCGAGGCTTTTATGTTAGTCCACGAAAGACTCGCCAACTGGTTTGTCAAGCTAAGTCCCGCGCTTCATCCTTCAAAAGACGCACCGCCACACATCTTCATCATGCAGTAAGTCACATTAACCCCTTGCCACAATCCTTGTATTGCAGCTTACAACTATAGCCTCCAATTCCACCTCAGCGTAGTCGCCCTGTGCAAGCCCATCCTCACCTCAGGAGGCGAACCCAACCCCTCCGTCCTCAACATCGCCAACAAAGCCAAGCTCGCCACGCGCGAAATCATCTTCCTCTTCAAGCAAACCTTCGGCTGGAAGTCCGCCTCCAACTTCCTCAACCACGCCCTCACCTACGGCGCCTTCAACGCCTTGCCCTTCGCCAAGGACGGCGATCCCCGCTGGCGCCAGTCACTGGAGACTTGCATCAGCGGCCTCTGGTACATTTCCTTTTCCTTCCCCGTGTGCAGGTACCTGCTGCGCGCGATCCAGCATGCGCTTGTTGCCGCGGGGTTCGCGGAGACGGATCTTTGTCCCGAGGTTACACGTATCCTACGATATTTTGCGCGTAATGTGTGGAAGAAGTCTCTGCTGGACACGTTGCAGAGTCGATATCCAGCCTTTGATCCGCAGAATAGCTTACGGTCGGTGGAGGATTTGCTGGTCTCGGTTGAGAGTTTGGCTTTGAGTGATGAACATGGCTGATTACGTGATCGTGTGATATAAAGCAGAGTGCCTCATGGAGTTCTGTATTCTATTTTTCAGTCATCCTGAATGAAATCTCGCTGTTATACAAGATGACTTATTGGGATCTGCATTCTACCTATAGATGTCGCATGTTTCGTCGCCAGAGGACACGTGACCCTTGCGGGGTGCTCAGCCACTCCCAGGCATCAACATCCCTTGCAGAGCTCGACTTTACCAAATGCTCCAATATCAGTGGGAAAGAATATAAAACAATATAGTATGTAAGAGCCATCATACAATGCAGCTACAGAAAGACCACCAAACATAATGCCCACCATAGAGCCGGGCGATGTCCCTCCAACCTACAGGATCGATCTCTCCCGCCCCCCAGCAGAGCGATACGTTGAAGTTGCAAAGACGTATCGCAACGAGCTCAGATCTCTCACCGCTCTCTTCGACGCCCTGGTCGAGAGCATCGCACCCAATATCTCGCTAGAATGGGTGAAACGCCTCGCGCGCCTGTTCTTGCGCCGCGTATATTCCGACGAGGAAACGGAGGAGATCCGGGGTATCAGCCAGGCAGCCGGAATCGAGATGTATCTGATCGTCTCGCTGAATGTGCTCCTCGATGTGCTGATGGGGTGCACGAGCGGCGCGGCTCGGGCACAAGATCAAAATACGACGTCTCGCATGCTCCATTTCCGAACGCTAGACTGGGGGATGGATGCGTTGCGACGCGTGCTTGTGCAGTTTGAGTATGTCCGCGGCCCGGATTACGATACCGTGGTCGCGACGAATATCACCTACATTGGGTTTGTGGGTGTGTTGACCGGTGTCCGGAAGGGGTTGAGTGTTTCGTTGAATTTCCGGCCGAATCATGATTTCGGAGGGTGGTTTGGTGATTTGCGGTTCTATGGGAGTCATCTTCTTGTTATGCTGGGCTTGAGGAGATCGATTTCGTCGATGCTGAGGCAGTATATCATTGCGGCGGAGGACCCAGGGGGGACTTGGTTTGGTCGCATGCTGGGTGTATTGGTCAGGAGACGTCGGAGGGGTGAGAAGCCGACGCTGCGCAGTATCTGCCAGGAGGTGATGCGCACACCATCTACAGCGGCGTACCTGGTTTTGTGTGACGGGGTTGAAGCCGCTGTGATTGAAAAGGATCATCGGACTGCAAGGATGGACTCCAGTTCGTCGTTCATCGTTGCCACGAATAACGATTGCCTCGGTCCAGAGCCTGGTTCGAAGGACAGGGACACCGATATAACTTTTGGCGCAGCGCTGACCAGTGGAGAGCCCATGTCAATGACCGAGTTCATCCAAGATAGTAAAGAGCGAAGAGCTTGTATGCAAGCACACTGGGACAAAAAGGTGGCTCAAGCTGGAAGGTCGGCCCACGGTGTGAAACCACGTCATGATCCTTTGCGTCGCACACGCTCCTCTAGAAGTCGAGTGGCAGATCCCCCAGCCGGTTCGACATCTGCCGCCGTGGGTAAGCAGAGTGCAGAATCATCTGAGAACCATGGGGTCGCTGCAACGCCGGCAGAAATAATACAGTGGACGGCGGCGTATCCAACAACCAACGAGATGACGCATTTCTCAGCGGTCATGGATCCAACAACTGGAAGGGTGATCTGGATTCGGAGGTTCCGTGATCCTCTCGATTTCGGGCTATGGTAATCTCCTGGAGAGGTACCATAGCCATTGTCAGGACCAACATTTGATAGCATGAGCAAGAATGTGAGGAACGCATAGTTTCGCTCCAATAAACAGCCAAGGTCGTTGCCATCACCCGAATACCTGTAATAAGGGCTCAGTAGGACTGTCCAGAGCTTTGATCGGCCATTCCAGCCACTCAGTCCAATCCGGGCCCAGGAAATCACGAATAGACTCGATAAGAAATCTGCCCCCATCGCCAAACATCCACGAATCCCGGCACGAATGAAGTAAAATGCCATAATGAGCCAGGATCACAAGCGCCTCTGGCCGCCGCTGCAGTAGTAGGTCAATGTATTCCGGGGAAACAAGTACCGGCCATCCAATGCTGCCATGACTACTTCCGGCGAGAGATCCAGCAGCCATCAACGCATTCGTCGAGGTCTGTAGGTGCTCTATGGCTTGTTTGTAGATGTCTGTCAAGGTAGCTCCGAGCTTTGCCGCTTGAACAAGGTGGAGAAGTTTCTCGCACCCCGCTCCCAGCCGACCATCGAATTGATAAAGAGACGCACCGTCCGTTAACAACGGCTTGAGGACTGACTGGTGTAGCATATCCCAGGATTTCCCACAGATTGCTCTGACACCCCGATGGAGCCGAAAGCAGTGCACGAACTTGTCCACAAACTGGTCGAAATCGTTGTCCCTGTATACGAGCACATCGCAGAGCGTGTGAAGCCCAAGAATACCCGAAAAGAGGAACATTGGCACGCACGTTTCTTGATTCACTTCCAAGTCTGTTTCTTTGAAATTTGTCAGCGCATGCGTCTGGAGCTGGGCGGCATGAGTCCGGTAGTACTCCTGTCGCTCTGGATGCTTGGTGCTGAGGTGTAAGGCGCTGAAGGCGAGCAGCTCATTCACCACATAGGGTGCTTTTAAGAGCTGCGGCATAATACTGAGGAAATGAGTGGCATATTTCCTGCGGTCCAACTCCGGAAATGTCTCGGTATGTAAATGGTAGAAAAGCTCCATGTGAAGCATGTTCACTGGTGCATCTTGGGAAGTCCCCGGATTCGGGCTGAGACTGGAGCGGCCCGACGGCAGGTTGGTCGCTGGTGAGAGAGACGCAGAAGCCGCAGAGCAATTTGGCGAGTCTACAGGCCGTGTAACCTTGAACACATTGATCCCGTACTCACACACCCGCTCTGAGACGGTGCAATTGGAACATATGGGACGGTTTTCATTGCACTGTAGCAGGATTAGTCATGCTCGGATCGCGACACGTGGGGAATCGGGATGGAATACTTTGATATGGCGGCGCTTGCACTCCAGACAACCATTCCGGGACTTCTTATGAGCTCTGCGTGGCATTGCGAATGACAAGTCACGTACAGTGCTTCAAGCCTATCAAGACCAACAAGATGACGAAATCTCATTCGAGGGACGACCGTCCTGTTCGGTTCGGCTCTGGCTCGCAGGAAGGCGGACAAACTCCCCAAATACGCGGAAGCCCAAAAGCGCACTCAGGGGCCAGCAAGACGCATTCCGCAGTAGCGCTGCAGTTCAAGAAGAAAAGTGTGTCGTGCCTGGCCCGAAAAGTCGAACGACGGATACGCCAATACGAAACCGACAGACACTGCCTCGCAGTGGGCCACGCGCGACGAATCGGAAGAACGCAAACCCGCGTATGCACAGACCATGTGCAATTTTAGCCGCCAAAACGATCCACCCCTTCGGCTCTATACGCGTATAGCTTCAGCTCTGCAGCAACAGAAGTTCTATAGAAGAGTTTGGCGGTTGGCTCTATTCTATTCTTACAAAAGAGGATGCCTAGTTGAGTCGACTGCAATTGTATCCACTGTGTTCGATTTATAAACGATTCATATCCACCATCGCCATGTCTTTCTACTCATCATCCCAAGTCATATCGAGCCGCTGCGCCGAAACAGTTTTCCTGCAATGGCAAAGTTAGAGCCATACAGGGGCGACTACTACCTTTGGAAATATGTTCCATCGATTCCAGCAGCTGTCATCTTCCTCCTGCTGTTCGTATGCATGACAGCCTTTCATTCCTGGAAGATATGGAAGACGCGGGCGCGGTTCTGCATGCCTTTTGCCATTGGAGGATTGTGTAAGTGATGTGTATCCCTTTGCTGTGCGTCTGCAGATTGACTCTAATGACCCCCGACCTCAGTCGAAATCATCGGCTATATAGGTCGGATCGACTCGCACGGCAAGACCGGACAGCTCGGCCCCTACATCATTCAGAACGTCTTTCTTCTGCTTGGGCCAGTCCTCTTCGCGGCTTCGGTATACATGGTCCTCGGACGCCTTATCCGCAGCATTCAAGCAGAGAAGTACTCGGTTATTCGCGTCAACTGGCTCACAAAGATATTCGTCGCGAGTGATGTCCTCTCCTTCCTCGTCCAGGGCTCAGGAGCGGGTCTTATGGCGACTGCGTCGAGTGGGGACATGGGCAACAACATCATCATCGCGGGACTTGTGCTTCAAGTGCTCATGTTTGGACTGTTCATGGTCACGTCGTTTGAGTTTGAACGGCGAATGAACCGCGCTCCGAGCGGGCATGTCTTTGATGCCGACGTGCCGTGGAAGACTCACTTGCATGTTTTGGATGCCGTCAGTGCTTTGATATTGATTCGGTCGGTGTTCAGGGTGATCGAGTACGCTGGGGGGCAGGACGGCTATTTGCTTGGTCACGAGTGGACCATGTACATATTTGACTCGGTACCAATGATCACTGCAATGGCGTTGTGGGTAGTGTGGCATCCAAGTGTCATTCAGAGTTCTGCCTCGCGCACGCAGAGCCAGGCATTGGATATGAGAATGGGTTGATCAAATCCGATCAAATCCTCTCGGTTGAGAAACGGTTCTAACGAGTCTGCTGTTCAGGAATGATTTATTAGATCAGTGTGCATGTCTGCAATTATTAGCCGTCGAAGGAAATAGACAGGTCAGTTGAGCAAATGGTAATCAATTCGATTGATAGTATTTCTTTGGAGAGCCATTTATTTGTGATCATGGTGCATCAAAGTTCTAAAGATTAGGGACATTGGTCATATTGATTAGGAGCAACATTGTCGCTGCCACTGCAGAAACTGGGATTCGAAAGAACGTCATATTCATCCCTTGTTGCTCAAAGTGTTGTTGATCATGTAATCACATCCATAGCCCTCATCGCTATTTAGATCATAGGTCTCTCAGTGGCAGCTAAGCAATGAAAATGTCCAAGTGGAACAGAGTGGGTCAAAGAAAGAATGCGACTACTTTTAGTACTGTGTGGAGAGCAACGGCAAAGTGGACCGGATAGCCAGCAGGCTTAGAAGCGCTGCCTCTTATCCTCGAATGCCGACCGTAAAGGGATAAAATACTACGAGTAAAACGAATGCGGAAGACACAGCCATCAAGGTTTCTGGCAAAGGTTTCAGAATCGACAGAATGGTGGGGGGCGAGTGGATCTGACTGGTTAGCGTAGTGCGGGGTTAGTCGGCCAAGGATCTGGGGAATGCTACAGAGGCGTATTATTGGCTGGCTGTCGGGCGGGGTTGCATTGAACCGGCCAATAGCCATGGCCTACCGTAATTTGGGTACAGATTAACACATCATGGAATTGAGTGGACTCAGAAGTACATGTCACGACTCTCACTAAGTCCGGGAGATCCGGTAGAAGCTATGGTGGATCTGGGGTTGTGGCCCGCCTCGACCGCTGGAGACTGAGAAGGTATGGGCTCACTAGTACTCCGTAGATAGCGATAGAATAAGTCAAATATACTGTCTAGAATTCCACATTATTCTATGATTATTGCAAGGACAACTGAAAAACTTCGGCTTGTACCTTTTATGTACTGTCTGTGTGGTCTGATGATTATGTGGCTTGCTGTAAGTTGCACCTCCTTGCCGAAAACTACTAGTGCTCCCCCTTTCTTCCCCTCCCTCAAGAATCCTACGACGCATTGTACTTTTACCAGTGGACTACCACGTAACTTACGATGGCAGATCAATCAAGGCAACAGCTGGACATTCAACCCCTCCATGACGGGCGAATAATATGCGTTATATAGATAGATAATGTAAGACGACAAGTCACATACATGAAACTCCATCCCTGCCAACTGGTGGCGCAATAATCAGGCCATCCAGGCCATGGTACCCAAACAAAGGAAATGATCGTAAAGTAGAAGCAAGACACTGTCTAGCTGCAGGTCGTAATAAGTAATCTTGAATGCAACAATTCCATCTCTCCAGGAGTACGGATCATGTCGAAGTAACGCTCGATCATCTAAGTCGGCTCATGTAACGCAGTGTGAGGTAGACGGCGCCCATGGTTGTGTACATGGCGCCCCCGCCTGCTACCCAGACCGGCCTGTGCAGTGCAAAGGAGGTCTGCGCAAGACCTGCTGTTGTCTTGGATCTCTCTGTGAAGTTCACCTTTAGTCGTCTGCCCATAGAGGCTTTTTATGTTGAAAAGGAAAGCTCAGTACATACCTTTCTGAAAGATTCTGTTTCGTAGAGTACCAAGTTGCTGTCTGGAATAGTTGGCGACGGAGGAGCTCAGGGCGGACAGGTTCTGGATGATTGGAGCTGACATTTTGGCTGATAGGTTGGGATAAATGGGATCACTTCGCAGGTACGTATTGGTGTATTGGTAGGAGGATGTCACGAGTTTAGCAAACACGGGATACCTTGTACTTTGAGAAGGAGTACGAGCATCCTGCAGCCTATATATACTCTTTTCTCGCCATCTTGATGCGGGGTAGTCACACGACAGGGGCTTCCAGGTAGCACAAGAATCGACGTCGACGATTCAGGCTGGTGGCGTTTGACTCGTAGGCATCGACCATGGTTATCAGCATATCCCTGGCCTCTCACGACGGCTACGCCTCGCTTGTGCTGGCAATGATTGGGCATTGTTCTTGATCGCTGGTGGCAATCTGGGGTAGGTCGAAGGGGGTGTGATGCAGAGACGCCCATCCGTAAACCTAATGCACGTATGAGACAGTAACATGCCAATAGGATAACGGTGACTAGGGCAGGGTATCTTATTGCCACCGATTAAGCACTGCCCTGACCACAGGCTCCCAATGGAATCGGGTGAACACTGGTGTTGCGATGAGCTATGGTCAAGTCGTTGAGTGGTGATCTTCAACGCATAGTTACACAATAATAGGACATGGGAGTGGGCCTCTCTTCTATCTTCTTCTTGCCAAATGAAGCGAAAGATGTACAGCCGCGGCGTAGAGCCGTAATCATTCTTCCGTCGATGATGAGTGGCTAGATGACCACTGTCACCTGAGGTTAAGAGCACAATCTACCGTCCCAGAATATGCCAAAAAATGGACGCAGCGGCTGGTCTTGTTCGTGGAAATAATGAACGTTTGTTGTGTGTCTTTGGAAGGAATCCTGCAAGAGCACCAGGCTCGGAGGTGCAGCGACAGCTCTACCGCGAAGATTTGCATAAATCTATCATCATATGTAAGAACATCTCCACCATTCTTTCCCCATAAAAGGCCGCTCACGCTCGATAAGGACACTTGTGGAATGTCACCATGGCCGGAATGGCAGGAAGGCCACATTCCAGTCAAGATGTCATCGATTAGCCAATCGGATTCCAGGCGTCTACCAGCCCTTCAGACTGACCAGCTTCGGGAAATTACCGTTAAGCTATAGTGAACAGTATCGGATTATCCAGTCGTACCGTTTGGGTCAGCCCACCCTTGCATGGGCTAGTTCAATAATAATGTCCGTAATATCAGAGCTCTGGAATGGATATAGCTTCGCAAGCACCCCCATCAATTTCCTTGCCAACTGGGTGATCTATCAAGAACCCCTAGATCATCGTCCAACAGACTCAAGCCTACTTTAGCTTTGGGCGCGACGGGAACGGCAGCTATCTTCTCCAGGAGCCGCTGCAGGTCGCAAGGATACTTCTGACTGGTGACCCTACTCGGAGTAATTGGTCCTTGACGACTCTGCTAAGCTCATAGAGAGTAGAGAGCAGAGTCAGAAGATTTGGAGAGGACTTCATCGAGCTAGCCACACAAAATAGAAAGGCCATCTCTTGGGAAAAAAAAGCGCTCGAGCTCGTTACATAGCAATGGTCAATGCTTGATCTGCGCGATCCATCGGTAATCATAACATATATGTTCAAGGTTGCTTTGAATAAGTCACCAGCTAGACGAAGCAGTAGATTATCAGACAGTTCACCCAGACTGGTTTGATCTTTTTATACTGACCTGGCCAACTTGATCCTCAGAAATATATCTCTGCTCGGAGAAAGCTCAGTACTCCTACAACATTATTTCAATTCAGATGTAGGAAGAGAGCAAGGTTTTAGGAACGTTCAAATTTGGACCAAAATGAATCCACCTAGATCCAAGTGCCTCATAGAATCATTGGCTTTTTCTGGAGCAGCATTATGAACTGAAAGGTTTCGGCTTTGGGGAGCGTGGGGATATTGATAGTCACGTGACAAGCTCTTCTTGGCAACGTCTTTTCTGCAACGCACGCGACCGCGTTTTCTTGTTCACGTCAGAGAATGACGACGCTGTCGACACGAAGAGAGCACCCGAAAATTAAAGGCGCTCCTGACTATGACGATCCCGCATACTGGGACGTCAAATTTGCGACTGGAAAAGATGTGGGGGAATGGCTGAATTCGGGGGAAATCCTGATCGAGACTACCCTGTCTGAATTGGAGCATCGTCCTCAATCCGATGCCATCCCGCGTGCTTTGCACCTCGGTCCAGGAATCTCCAAACTGGGGGTCAAACTATCTGAGGCCTTTCGTAAGCAGAATTGGCCGGGAAGCTACATTGTGGTGCGTGCTCTTGTTTGGTATGTTTTCGGAGAAATGTTCTAATATTCCGCTGTCTCTGCTAGAATGTGGATTTCTCAGCGGAAGCTGTCCGCCTCGGCCGGGAGCTTGAGAGTGGCAAGAATGCAGACCAGGCAATGCATTGGCTTCAGATTGACCTGAGATCGTGGAGCGATGTTGCCAAGTTAGCACCCTATGCGCCGTTTGATGTGGTCGTCGATAAAAGCACGAGCGACGCCATTGCGACATCGCCATCTGTCACACTCTCGACTGAATACGGCCCATCACCTATTTGTCCAATCATAAGCGAGATCGTGAAGGAGACCGGAGAACTCAGGCTGTCTCCAGTGGAGCTGTTGGCTTTGCACCTTGTCCCGCTGACCCAGAAGGGCAGTACGTGGGTTGCTCTCTCATATTCAAACATTCGCTTTGACGACCTCGGTTATGCTGGGAAGTATTGGACCACCGTGTCACGCACCTCTATAAAAGCACCACAAGGCCAGACTTCCTCTTTTGCACACACTCCTGAAGTCTTTCATTGGGCCTATGTCCTCCGGCGGGAATAAGTCATGAAACCGCCTGTGCTGACTGTGTCCCAAGACAGACGGTTCTGACCAACCAGTACACGCAACTAGCATTTGCTACGGCTACGCAGGAATTTAGCACAGACAGCACGCTCAGTAGGACTCAGTCAATTTACGCTTACTTAAGCCAAGTGGTTTCAGCATCAACAGATCCAGGGTATTGCAGCTCCAAAGGACTCAAGGATCTGCCCAAGCATTGAAGTAAGTCTGTCTGCGCTACTGTCTGGCCAAGTGATTTGCCAATTCTTCAATCTCGTCTGTTCCCAGAAGACCCAACTTCTCTCGTCTTGTTGGTGCCTTTGGATCAAAGAAAGGCTTCTCTGCCAGGGCGGTCACTCTTGTGCCATGCCGCGGCTCGATTCCCTCGTAATCCCAGCTGGCATTGTGGATGGTGATCCTTGTACAGTCAGTCATCAAACGCCGTACATGGTAGGAAGCGTATCCGTAACTTACCTGTTATCCCACAAAGCACTTGTCCTTGGTGTCCATTTGAAGCGAACTTGAATGTCAATGTTCTTCTCGTAGACATCGCACAGATATCCAAGGATGAGATCACTTTCTGCTTTGTCTAGGCCTACAATACGGTCTGTCATGGCTCGGTTTACCCAAAGAGTCTTCCACCCTGTTGCAGGGTGGACTCGGACAAGAGGATGCTCTCGCTCAACATATATGGGCCCCTTTTCCGGATGTTTGCGGTCCAAATAAGGATGTGCCGAGCGATAAATGGCTGTCTTGCCGTCGATAAATTGACGGAACGATGGTGATAACTTCTCGTAAGCGGCGTAACCGCTTGCCCACAGCGTGTCCCCTCCAGTGCTAGGCACCGTATCATTGTGAAGATGGGTGACACCTGCTGGCTGTCGCTCATGCACAAGATCTGTATGCCAGCGGGAAGCGCCTCCAGGCCGGCGGAATGCAGCCGGGGTTTCTGCTGCCTGCAGGGCCGGCCACAATACGGTCACGCCGGGGACTCCAGGGACCTGTGGTACTTGCGGCTGAGCAAAGATTAGTCCAGTGCCCTAGCAACTTATCAAAGGTGATGCAACGACGTACATGGATCTCAACTTCACCGAACCACTCACCCAGCTCCTTCTGCTGCTGTGGGGAGATATCTTGGTCTCGGAAGAAGACAACGCTCCTTTCCGCAATTAGGAGGCCCAACTCGTCTTTTTGCTTGTCGTTAAGATCCTTGAGTTGCAGCCCCACGATCTCGGTCCCGATGTGCTTGGTGAGGTGGATGACCTCCTTCGCTGCTGACAGCAAAGCCTTCTTCTCAGGATCAGCGCGGGATCCCGGATCGATGTGAGGGCGATCATAGTTCCGGATGTTGTAGACGTCATCCACGTAGAGAGGGCGAGCAGGCCGGTACGGATACCCGGCTGAGAGATCAATGCCGGCCTTTTCGAATCTTTCCCGGGCGTTCGGAGGGAGAGGAAGAGTCTCCTTTCTAGGCTCTGCGACGTCGACAATGCGGGGATCAATTGCAGCAGGAGCCATGGTGCTAGTCTCTGATGAACGTAGCAAGCCTTGAGCAAGACGAATTCTGGTGCAAGACAGTGCCGATTCTAGTTTAATTATACGGGCACCGAATCATCCCCGCTTCAGTTGATAAGAAAGTACAAGTGTGGACAATTCTGTGTATGCGATCACATCATCGCCATCACCCATTACGCCTTCTGCACCATGTATCATATGGGGTCAACTGCGATATCTGACACGCTCTAGCCCTGACTTCCCCTCACTTGTCTTATCATCCTCCTTTATCTTCCCGAGCCCCTCAGATTGCACGAGTCGCGACCGTCATGCGGACAAAATCCGAATATCCTCATTCAGGGATATGATTGCGTTGAGATGAGTGGATTTCAAAGCAACACAACCATCAGCCCATGGGTCGAATAGGCTTGACTTGCACGGCAATATACTTCCGAGACGTAGGAATTCTACGTTTCTGTGGAGCTTATGCACAATCGTTATCTGCGTCGCCAATGGTGCAATTCGAGAAAGAATAACCTGCCATGGGTTAGAGGGAACTCATAAGGATTCCTGTCGAGGCCTCACCGTCGGAGCAATATCGAAGCACAGTCAATACAATGACTCGCCGTCAAATCCATCACGTGGCTGTGATTGGCGCAGGAATCAGCGGCGTTGTCTCGGCCGGGCATCTGCTCGCTGCTGGGATTGAGGTCACTGTGTTTGAGAGGAATCATGCCGCAGGGGGAGTCTGGTACGCATTGTTGTAACTTCCTGTTCCTGCCTTTCTGACAGGAGACTATAGGTTGTACGACGAGCGCAAGCCCCTTGAACCCGTCTATCCGTCTGTGCAACCCTCCCGCGCTGAACAATATGCGGAAGCATTAGATGTTAGGGATAAGCGTGTCCTGCAACACGCTCCTCCTGGGTAAGTTCAGCTTATGTTTATGAAAAGATATTGGTTAACGTGAGTAGTCCATGCTACGAAGGACTCAGGAACAATGTCCCGACACCCTTGATGCGCACAAAGCTTAACCCCTGGCCAGGAGGCACGCCTGACTTTGTGAGTCACGTTGTAATGAAGGAATACATTCAAGATACGGCGAAGAAGGCCGGCGTTGACGGTGTCACTATCTATGGCGCGAGGGTGAAGAAGCTGCGCAAGCAGGACGGCGGATGGGAGGTCACTTGGTCTACTCTTCATGAAGATGAGAGAAGCGAAGTCCTGCAAGAGCAGGAGAACGGCAAAGTACGAGCTATCAGATCAGAAGCGTCATTGTGGACTGGGCTTACTGTTGTAGACATTTGACGCAGTCGTCGTCGCCTCTGGGCACTACCACGCGCCACGTATCCCCGACATTCCTGGCTTACCAGAAGCAAAGGCACTATGGCCATCCAGAATCATTCATTCAAAGGGATACAGAAGGCCCGACGGATTTGACAACAAGGTGAGTCAGTCGGCTTGCTGTTACGTGGAAATCCCCAAACATGCTGAGAATTCACAGAACATCCTCCTTATCGGCGGTGGCGTGTCCTCGACAGACATTGCTCGCGAGATAGGCCCAATCACCAAAAGCGTATACCAAAGCACGCGCAACGGTGAATTTGACCTGGCTGCTTCAGTACTTCCTGAAAACGGAGTGAGAATCGGCGAAATTGCCAAATTTGAGATGCAAAGCGACAAGATACTACTGGAAGATGAGCATTTGCCGTTGGTTGTCCACCTTAAATCAGGTCAGAAGCTATGCGGTATTCACGCCATAATTATCTGCACTGGCTACCACATTACTCTGCCCTTTCTTCAAGACTATCACGACGATGAGACCTCTCCCGCGGATGCAAATGAAACAGTTCTTGTGACGGACGGTACGCAGGTGCATAACCTCCACAAGGACATCTTCTACATTCCCGACCCGACATTGGTGTTCGTAGGCGTCCCGTACTACACAGCGACATTCACGCTGTTTGAATTCCAAGCCGTCGCCGTGGCAGCTGTCTTCTCTGGGATTGCCCAGCTGCCTCCCACCGAGGAGATGAGGGCGGAATATCTTGCTCGCATCAAGGCGAAGGGGAGTGGGCGGGGATTCCATTCACTCAGGGATGTGGAGGAGCACTACGTAGCGGATATCTTGGAATGGGTGAATAAGGCCCGGGCTTCTCACGGACTAGTGGCCATTGAAGGACATACTAAGACATGGTTGGAGGCGAAGGAAGCGCAGAGGGAGCGACTTAAACAGCTTTTTGGGAGCGGGGCGAGGAGGGATAGTGGGGTGGGTCAGTTCCCGGCGTTGGAGATGTGTAGCTGAGTCGCGAGATGATAGGGTTATAGACTGTATTTAGACAATTGACACCGGCCGCTTCCCCGAGTCTAGGGGGCTTTCTCCAAAGTCTGCCGTAAACTATCTATTGGCGGAGGACATATACATCAAGTGCGATATAGACCAAAACCCCCACCTTGTGCCTCCTTTCCTGTACCCCACATGTACAAAGTTCGATTTAAGGAGCGCTTTGCATTGATGTGGTTGGCACATCATCCATCAATCCTATGGCGAGCTTTGAACCGGTTACTCGCCATCACCACGAGTCAGTCAGCGGCAGCCGCGGGGACTTCTCCTTGACTTGGGCACTCTCGACATATCCACCCTTATCGTAACTCAATGGCGCAAGCCTTACCGGCCATGAGGAATCCACCCTAGCTACAGCGTCCCACCTTGGCCACCCAGTAAAGTCAAGATAGAAACAAGCTCAGCGGCAGCCGACTCGGTTTAAGGAAACGTTGGTCCTCAACGAATGCCAGAGCTTGTTCAGTGGCAGTGCCCGTTAAAATGCGCTGATTCCTTAATCACAGATTGAAGAACCAAATCTCCTCTTAGCAGGAGTCACACAGACTGCTCTACAGACATTTACATTATGGCACCCTCACAGGTAGTCATCGACGAAAGAGTCATCGTCGACAGTTTACAGAAAGACCCCAAGCGAAAATGGCTCAGTTACATCTGGGACACATTCGACAAGTCCCCCGAAGAGCGCAAGCTGCTATTCAAGCTGGACACAGCGATATTGACTTTCGCTTCACTTGGTAGTATATCAACCATGAATCATGTATTTACGCTGACGGTAGATGCAAGGGTATTTCATCAAGTATCTCGATCAAGTCAACCTCAATAATGCGTTTGTCTCTGGGATGTACGTCTGCCTTAACCACATTGTTAGCGATAGTTGACCGAGAACAGGAAAGAAGACCTCAGCCTATATGGCAACGAGCTTAATTACATGCAGACCTGTTGGACAGTCGGCTACGTGATTGGCGAGATACCCAGCAATTTGCTCCTGACCCGTATCCGGCCGAGATATTGGATTCCCGCGATGGAGGTACAGTATTATCTTCTGGAAATAGACTGCTAGATGCTAATGTTGGCAGCTACTATGGACGGTGCTGACGTTTGCAATGGCGCGATGTAACTCCCCGACTCAATTCTATGTCTTGCGCTTTTTTGTCGGTACGTGATGTCCCGTCCTTGGTAGGGGTGGGTAGTAACAGCCACAGGCCTCGCAGAAAGCACATTCTACCCGGGCATGCAGTACATCATCGGCTCGTGGTACCGCAAAGACGAGCTCGCGAAGCGGTCATGTATTTTCCACACGAGTAGTGGCATCGCGAGTATGTTTTCTGGATACCTGATGGCGGGCGTATATCATCTTGGTGGCAGGGGCGGGTTCAAGGGCTGGCAGTGGTATGTTACGATGGCAACTCATTTGCGAGCCAAGTTGATGTTCTAGGTTGTTTATAATCGATGGAGTCATTTCGCTTCCGGTGGCGCTGAGTGGGTTCTTCATTCTGCCTGATGTGCCGGAGATTTCGAACCCGTGGTTTTTGTCCAAGGAGGTAGGTTGACTTGCTGTCGCGTGGGCTTGCAACTGCTGATGTGTGCAGGAAGTTTTGCTTTCACAGAAGCGAATGCAGCTTGAAGGACGCAAGTCTAGAGGGCCTCTGACGATGAAGAAGTTGAAGAGGATATTCTCGTCGTGGCATATCTATCTACTGACATTGCTGTATTTGTACGTTATATTCATCGAGTCCGACGACACTGAGAGCTGACGTGATCAGGTGCTTCAACAATGCTTCTGCAGGCTCCCAGCCTATATTCCAACAGTGAGTACAGTGCAGTTATCCCCTCAACGTGCACATATACTGATCAACAACAGATACCTCAAACACTCAACCGACCCCAAGTACTCCATCGGCCAGATTAACGCCTATCCAACCACCACCGGCGCGGTTCAGGTCGTGACTACTCTAATCTACGCTTGTAAGCAGCTTCCTTACATCTTTGCGATACCTCTGACAAGATAGGGACATCCGACTCCATCCTCGGCGGCAAACGCTGGCCACCCGTCATATTCGGCGCTGTAAGCCCCCGCTCATCCACCTCAACTCCCCTCAATCTAACAATCCAGATAATCAACATCATCTCATACACCTCCCTCGCTATATGGAACATCCCCACCGGGTGGAAATGGACCTGCTACATCATCGCCGGAGCAGGGTACGGCCTAAGCGGTCTTCTAATGGCGTATGTCCTCCCCTTTTTTGGTATGCGTATCACAAACTAAAGACAAATAGATGGGCCCATGAAATCTGTGCCGACGATAACGAGGAACGCGCGTTGGTGGTAGGCAGCATGAATGAGATGGCGTATGTGTTTCAGGCGTGGTTGCCGCAGGTTGTTTGGCGGCAGGTTGAGGCGCCGGGGTATAGGAAGGGTTTCATCACGGTGACGGTTTTGTCGGGTATACTTATTCTAGCGACTTTCGTGACGATTCGGTTGGAAAGAAGGGAGAGGTGAGTTGCTGTTGGCTTGGGATGAGGAGTAATTGGGCTAATTGTTGTAGGGCTGGGAAGCTATCTGGGATTACGGAGGGGTTGAGTGAGGACAGTTTACCAAGGGTAGATTCGGAGGACGGAGGTGCGATTAAGGTGTAGCTGGGCTAAGCGAATGGCATTCGGAGAGGGTGTGGGAAGTATAAAGAGTGAATGATATGAATGATGTCTCCCCTGTTGTATGAAGTCTATTGAGGCAAAGCTTCTTTAGCCGCCGGAAATGAAGGTACAATAGCCCACCACAAGTATCAATCGGCAGACAGTAATTACAACACCATCTGCCAGGTGACCCTCTTCCCCTTAACCATGGCCAACACCACCCCCCCCCCACAAGGCAAGAACCGCTTGTCCACCAGACTCAACCCCCCAAGCATTCTAAGCGGCTATTTGAGCATACAGCTGCAACATCCCATTTAAGTTCATTATCCTCCACCGGATAATCGAACTGAGACTGCACCTTTTACAGCGCACTGTAGACTTCTCCGTAAGTTTGATATCAGATTCACCAGGAACATCCATCAACTTCGTGTACAGAACTTGCAGGAGGGTGTCGGTGGATTCTCTGATGCGAGTGTATTCCTCAAACGCCATAAAGGTGCTCAATTCGCTTCTATCGAGGACTGGGGTTGCTCCGGACTCCCCCTCTGGGAAGACCACCTGGTACCGCTGCAAGCGCTCGCGTTCTATCAGCTCCTCGAACTCCTCCTTAGCGTCGAGGTATGCCTGCTTCTTATTTTCTTTGTATTTGTTTATAAGCTGGACGGGGTAGAGCGAAGCTCGTCGCGGACTAAGAGCGTTGAGACGAATGGATTTCGCAGACCGAGACCGCCCAATTGCTCCGGAAGAAGAACGCGTCCGGGATTCCGGAGACGCCGAAACGTTCACCGATCATGTGCCGAAGGTGCTCCGTGACTGCCGAGGCGCGACTATCGGTGTTGAAGAGCGCGTTCTGCACCTTTTCGTAAGTGGCAAGGATGAGGTCGACATGGTCACGCCCGAAGCAAAAGGCCGGCTGGCCGAAACTGCTAGTGAAGAAAGCGGCGGATGCAGCTGTTCCAGGTGCGGATCCAGGAGATGGCGCTATCACAGCAGTCAAGCTGTTGCTTTAATGCCAGTCCCAGTTCTTCAACTCGGCGTATCGCATATTCAGAACATCTGCGATCTCGGTCATAGCGACCTCGTTGTTCAGGAAGTCTTTGAGCATGGCTCGCTTCCCGTCACTCAGCAACTCCTGAGTCAGCAAACCTTTAATGCAATTGGACAACGAAATCGGGTTGAATGGTTCCTCAGTTTTCCAAATTGTTTCGCATCTGTCCTTGACAAGGCTCCGTAGTTTGCTCAGCGCACGCTTCCCCTCATCCCCGAGGAAGAGGTCTTCAAGGAAGGCATGGATCTCCTGTTCGTTGGCCTCACGTGGCTGGAAGACGACCGCTTCAAACTGGTCGCATAATTGCTGAAGACATTGCTTCTGGCGTGCTTCCACAATCAGGAAATCTTCGTCGTCAGAATCATCCTTGGCTTTGGGGTTGCTTGTACCATTTGAAGGATTATGCACTCGGTTAGTAAGCGCGCATAGAGATCGGCAAGACTCAATTTGTGACTGTGGGCGTCCAATTTTGAGATCAATGTCTCTTCAAACCCCTCCATCATCTTCCAGGGAATTGACGAGCCGTATCTGGCTTGATCAAGCCATCGTTCGATATGACTGATGGTGACATCCTTAGAGGCGCCGGGATAGCGCTCCTTGGTGCCAGCCGGGAGACATGTCAATCTGTCAAACCGATCGTTACGAACTGCAGATGCTCTGAGGATCTCACTTTTACGCGACTGATAAGTGTTGCGCAGTTTCTGCAAGCTCGCGGATCTTGCTGAGAGTCAGCGATCGAATTGTCTGCGAGAGGGCGGTGTTTGACGCCATGCTGGTAAGCGAGGAGATGATGACAGAGCTGAAGCCATTGTGAACAGAGATTTCACTGGCCTTAAATAGAGTCTGGAGGCTGACGCGTGGGTCACACTGGGTTTGGGGGGGCTGTCTGCCTTGTTTGTATGCCCCTGAGGCTCTGGCAGATAAGCTACTGCTAGATACAATCTAGAGAGAGGGTCTACATCGCGGCTGACGAGTGACAGCCTGGGACAAGGCTCAATGTCACGTGATAATGCCTTATCAGGCACTAATCACATGACTCACGCACATTTATCAACATCAAAACAACTGACGCAACTGACACAACTGACACACGACTAACCTGACACTTTAGCGTCTCAACCCAATGAGCGCTCTGTCATGCTCAGCCTCCCTCAACTGCCGCGAGGGCACACTAACCAATTGAGTTACTGATACTGATAGGTTAAGATGGCCCGTTACTGCATCCAATCAATTGATCGCTCCGTTGTCAGTGACGGCATCTTTGTCGATCACCGTGACGCTCGCCACCTCCACGGTCCCATCATCGTCGACAATAACTGATAACCGCTTCTGTTGCTTTTACCAAGATATTAAACATATACAGTCTCCCTGCGTCGAATTCGTCATCGATGTGGTGTCACGAAGCCTGCACTTATTGCGTATAAAACCTGGCCGTTGCTTGGAAAGAGGACAAGGCCAAGAATGATGTCAGGCAGGAAAGCCAAACCACCACGATCAAGCGATGAAAGGACCAACGAGGAGGCTTTGATGAGGAGATGACCGCCGTCAAATCAACGAAGCGCATATATATTGCGTCGCGCTCGTAGTGACCAGGAGCGGCACACCACAATACGTACTGGGATGATGATGGTGGCTGTTATGCGATCATCGTTTTGACGTCACACTGGACGCAGATTGCCTATATAGTTATCGCACAATCTGTTCATCATGAAAATGAAGTTCTCATTCTTACCTATCACCAAGTCAACGAAAACAATCATATACAGTCAAGCCCTCTATCTCATCCAGTACGAACAGCATGCCTCTCTTCCACCGCAATTCAGTATCCGGCTCCTCCTCCACCTCGGCTCGTAGCATCGAGGAGCCCAACCAACGCAGCCACGGGTTATTCGGTGGTCGTAACTCATATTCCAGCCACTCCTCTCGCCGTTCCTCGGGTAGCTACTCGAGCGGACACACCCAACGTCGCGGCCTGCTCGGCCGACACCATGAAGACCCCTCCATCGCAGCAGCCAAGGAGCAGGTCCTCCGAGCCGAGTCGGCAGAGAAAGCAGCCGATCACGCTCTGAGGGAATCTCGGATGGCGGTGCGCGAAGCTAGGGAACATGTGAAACGACTGGAGCACGAAGCGGCTGAAGAGTAAGTTCTGCTGGCTGTGTACTGCGTATGCGACCACTAAGTGGCTTTGATAGGGCGCGACTGGCCAAGCATAAGCAGTATCAGGCCAAGTCCATCTCGAAGAGAGCTAAGCCTCTTGGACGTAAGTTTGACTCTTGGCCTGTTGTCCATGTCACTGCCACTAACGAGAACAGGCCATGTCTGATTAAACGCCGGTCATTGGTCATCTACTGATGGGAGGATAGGTCACTTTGTCTTGTTTAAGCAATGTACTATACCATACTTGTTTCATACTCTGTATTTGTAGCATAATGTATAACTAACGACTCATGATTCATATTGCCTATCCCACTTGCTCAATTGCAAACACCAGTAGATCAAGCATTGAAATACTTGAGATAATCAAATTTCCCAAGCGGCACTCCCTTACTTCTCAAGATCGCATACGCCATGTTCAGATGGAAGAAGAAATTCGGCAGCCCAAAACGATTCACGTATGTCTCGCCGGTAAAGGTCGACTCATACGAGCCAAACTTCACATGGAACTCGGTGTGATCTTTGCCCTCGAAGAGCTTGGGATCAACGGCCTTGATCACCTCGATGGTCCGGTTGATGCGATCGTAGAACTCCTCAAAGGTTTTCTCGTTGTCTTCCATAGACACATTTTCGGTGCCAGCGAGTCGGGCGACGGAGTTCTTGGAAGTGTTGCTGACGGATTGGACTTGAAAGCTCAGAGGGAGCATGTTTGGGTAGAGACGGGCCTCAGCGAACTCGGAGAGGGGGATGTTGTTTTCTTTGGCGTATTCTTCGGCCTTTTTGAGGATGAGGGTGAGGGTTTCCAGGCCCTTGAGGTAGGTGGGGACGGTGTAAGTGTAGAGAGAGGAGGTCATTTTGCTTGAGTCTCTAGTGGAAAAAGTAGTGATTGTGTTTATGATCTTTGTTGCCGTTGTTCTTTCGCTATCTAAATGATTTGGACTTCCTGCTCATTTATACTTATCCTAAACGCTCACCAACATGATCAACATGAAAGCCCCACCATCGATACGAGTCGAATGTTCTCAATCCAGCTGAATTACAAAGCAATAGAATTTCTAGAGCAGCCTAGAGTAACAATGATTTGTAATGTCAATTGCCAGATGTAGAAATGGGTAGACGTCTCAACATTCGTATTGCTGACAAAGCGACCTAAACGTGCCCTGTTCAACTGGAGCGGTGAAAAAGGACACGTTGAAGAATGGACGGCCCGTGCTATCCAAAGGTCAAGTATAGAGTTGTACGGCTTCGTATCTAATGCATATATTATATTCATGTCCTGTCTGAAACATTATTATGACATTGCGAGTATCAGATATGCTTTCATTTCAACATTTTATCGGCTCCACCATATCTGATAGCAGATTCCAATTACACTGGGAGCCCCTGACCATCAAGGATCAGCCAGGTTCCCCTGGCACAAAAAGACACTAGCGGCCACTAACTATATACGTATAAAGTTGGGATGCTCCCCTCACCAACCACAGGCGGGAGAGTCACTACTAACTGGGTAGATTACATCCCAGAAATAGCTGGACAAGGGCACGATAGATTGATGTAGTTCAGCACTCTCAGCCATCAATCCAGCAGACCAAAAAGCTGTCCAGGCGACATTTCCAGCATCGTAGGAATGATAGCGCATATTCTGCTTGACAAGCCCCCTCCTACGACATCAAGAAGGCTAACAGCTGAGGCCCTCTCCCCGGAAGATGTTCATGAGCCTATCACCCTCCTAAGTGTTTGCTTGTCTCGCACACCGCCATCAGCTTTTAGTTGAAAACCGGGCCACCACGAGAAGGTAGCTTAACCATGCCACACCCTAGTCAGGCAGAGTACTGCGCGCTATTCATACTTACAGGAAATAGCGCTCACGTAGTTGCCTAAGGCCCCGAGTATCTTATGCTGGAACTTCTGATATAGGGTAAATGATATCACAAGACGCTGTCATCAATATGTCACCATTATACGTCACTGTGAGTCGCACATCCCCAGGACGAGAGGACTGAGAACGTCCCCCGACGTTCTCCTCTCTCTTCTCTCTTCTCAGCATTCTTTATTTGCTCAATCGCCATCGTACACCTCATCAATCAAGTGAACCCATCGCAACATCCATCGCAAAGACCTTCTCAAACAGTCACCATGCAGTCCAGATTCAAGGAAAGACTATCCTACCAGACCAACCCACAAGAGCTTGAGCAGCTCATGAAGCAGAACTGCCTCAGCCCTGAAACCAGCACTCAGGAGTCCCCGAAGACCGAGGACCCTGAGAAGCAGATTCGTCAAGAGCGAACTGCTCTCCACGACGCAGCAGAATTCGGATATCCCAACTTTGCACTCACGTTCATCGAACACGGAGATGATATCAACGCTGTAGATGCAAAAGGACGCACTCCCCTCCATGTCGCTGTCCAAGCAGGACAGGAGAAGATGGTCCGCCTCCTCCTTGACAGAGGTGCAGATGTGAACACCAAAGATAACGATGGACTTACTCCCCTCCATTTTGCTGTCGTGCTGCGCTCAGTAACTTTGGCTCGCCTGCTTGTGCAGGCTGGAGCAAACCCACGCGCTGAGAATGCGCATGGCCACACCCCGTTCCTCTTTGCTTACTTGTTTGAGGAAAATGAGATTTTCGAGTGTTTTGCCGAGACAAGCCGTCCAAAAGTTGAAGCAATGCCCTCGAGCACGCTTCGTGGATATCTGGTCAATATGCGCCCTTGGGCCAAGATGAGATCCGTGTTGTGATGAGAGAATATGAGAGCTGCAGTCGTCGTCAGACGAAGGCTCCGACTAGTTGGAACATGTGTTGACTTTGATTTTGCTTTCAGGATTTGGAGAAGATATTTTTTTGCTTGTTAACTCGATTTGATACCCTTGATCCTTGTCTGTTTTCTTTGTGAATGTCTGGCTCAGTTGCCCCTCTGTGAAGAATATTATGAATATGGAGCTTGCTCGATTGCTTAAGAGACATGGCTCATTTGTGTTGTGATACCCTTTGAAGAGCTGATTGATTGTGACCTATGTCAGATTTGTTCTACTGTCTGGACAATGAGAATGGCTGATACCAATGCAGAAGATTTTACACGAATTTGAAGATAAATCGCAAAATTCAGATCTAACGCGTAGTTTAATTACCGTTTCAGATGATGGGACAGTCTTCAAAAGATAATAATAGGGTAATTCTCAGCCGTGCGCATATAGACTTAATGATCATCCAAGACGGCTTCCAGAATCACTAGTTCATTCTGGAGGAAGCCGGGATGGTCATGCAGGAGATTCTGTATCGGGGGGATTAACTGCTGCTTCATCTGCTCATGCTTTTCCTCGCCATGAAACCAGACATTGTGCAACAATTCGGCGAGTTCGTTGCTCCGATCGGATGGACTATTCCCGCCGAAGGAATAAGAAGTACTGAGAGGATGGAGGGAAGTCCTCCCGAATCCGATCTCCGCCAATACCTTCTTGGCAGATTGAAGTAGCAGGCCCTGATGGGCTGGTCCTGGGTTTGTGCCGCTCAATGGGGTACACACGGTGTTCACCAATTTCTGGACTTCGTTGTATGGTGCAGCCTGGATCAGAATGACCCGCGCATTCGAGGATGACTTGTTAACCACGCGGACGACTTCTAGCAAGAAACCGCGAAGATCGTCAACATAGTCGAGACTCATGGTTGCAATGACGGCATCAAACTGGGCATCTGCGTATGGGAGATTGTCGAATGGAGTAGCCAAAGTCTCCATGGACTTGTCTCCTGTTGATGCCGTACCAAGGAAGTCTGCGACAATCAGAAGCCAGCATATACCGAGGAAGAATGCGTCCATGGCTCACCTTGCAGCCCACCCCCAATATCCAGTATCCTTTGATGGCTCTCCAGCATAGAGGACAGCCTCATCCTCTCATCATCCCTCAAGACCAGGTGGCCCTGCAGCCGTCTCCAAGCCGCCTCGTTGCGCATTGACTTTCCCGGGAGGCCTTCAGGCAAAGGATACGGTCCCAGCAACGGGCGTGGCTCCAATTTCCTCCCGACGATCAAATAATGAGTCTCGTTTCGCGTATGCTTGGAGTCCTTGGGTATGTAGTTGAACATCTTTTCAACCTCAATTGCAAAACCAGCTTCGCGCAGTAAATTCAACCAAGCCGTCTGGGAAAGGTACAGTTCAGACACTGGCCTCTCCATCCACGTCACTTTCGACCTCATACAATCCCAGACGGGATCATGTACGCCCTTTCCTCCCACAAGGGCCCAGGAAGGCGTCACACCAAGTACGAGGATCCCATCCTCCTTCAACCACTCAGCGAACCGGTACACCACTTTATGAGTATCACTTGGGTGGATCTGAAAGAGCGAGTAGATTGCAAACACGGCGTCCATTTTGACCGGAGGCGTGTAGGTCCGCATATCGGCCGTTGAGAATGTCCCTCGAACTTGGCTGGCTGCAATCCTCACCATATTCTCAGCAACGTCAATGCCGTAGACGGTGTGACCGGCGGATGCGAGTGCTGCAGCGACCGGTTTGCCGGTTCCGCAACCGACGTCGAGGACATGGCTGCTGCGTGGAAGCTTGCTCACCACATATTCGGTGACTTGGAGCAGCCCGGGACTCTCGGCATAGGCGTCTTCATAACGCTCTCCAAGCTCGTTGAAAAGGGTTGCAGCGTCGACTTCCATGGCGGGATTAATATTGCGCGGTTGGTAGTTTGATCGCTATGACCGTGGGGTATATCGAAGTTTAATACGGGGAGTGTGTTGACGTGGCACCTGCAGGGTGATGGCATACGGTGAGGCATCAGTGCAGACTCTGGCAATGGTTGGGCGACCTTGAAATGGCCGCCTGCACGATTGTTCTTAGACATATTGCATGGTCCGCCCATATCCTGATTTGCTTATGTGAGTGTGCATTCGAATGACCCAGTCAGTTGTGATATATCGTAAAACACCTTGCATTTCATATCACAATCCCACTTCCGCAACCTGCAATGCCTCTGTTCAGAGCATACGATATCATATTCGAACCTATCCAGTGACCAAAGATTGAAGCATAAGGAGTTAGGAACTATTCCTGTCAAGCGGGAAAAAACAGTGAGCGGTGTTGTCCTTCCTGCCACCGAACCCACAGATCCACCATCGGTAAGCCTTCAACGGTGAGGAATCCCGAGATAAGGGTGAATGAAACTCAAAAAATGCAATTGGCTCATCCGACAGATAGGGGGGATTTTGACAGTTTTCTGGCTCGAAGTGACGTCAAGTGACGAAGGCGTTGAGTACCGTGGCCGGGCATGTTTGCAGGCATCCTCTACACCCTATCGGTAACCGTCCCGGTGGCCGCGACAACGTGCCTCAAATGTGTTGGAAAGGAGCCTGCTAGCGGTCAGTGTTGACAGGCGGCGGAGGCCTTGTGTTTCCCCCGCCGTCAAAGGAACGAATTGTGCCCTTCATGGAGGCTGTCACCGCGTTGCCCCTAAAGACAACACCAACGTCTCCGCCTCCCCGTCAATGGGTTGGGATTTCATTGGCTGTCAAGTACTGTACGTCCGCCTGGCTGATTTGTTGTAGGCCCGAATATGCATTAGAGGCTCAATACGGAGACTTTTAGACTCGTCGTCGAACATATGGGCTATGGAGCACCCTAGGCGTGAAAATGGGGCACATGATACATCTATGGCTGAGGCACAATTCCGCGCACACAGTGCGGCCAGTCTTGAAGGCCGATGTCGAGAGTCTTGCCGACATTGACACGGCCAGGAACCTCGTCAGTAGTGCTATTGCTGGTAGTATGACCCGGACTGTTGCTGCCGCTGTGCTGCGTTGGAGGCGGGCCACTTGGCCAATGTCTATATGGTACATAATTGAAGCAATGCGCCGGCAAGGAAGAAATAGACATGATAGATTGGATAGTTCTGTAGACTGTCCCCTTTTGTCCATTGCATATTGGATAGCCTGGATGCAACTGGTTGGACTTATAAGGAGCAAGGAGCAGACTGACGGCGCAGAAGACTTGATACGCTTATATTGCAATAGCTTTGTCAATACTAGCTACTCTTTTTGCAATCAACAAAGCCATGAATTAAGTGGATTTTTGGCGAATGGATTGATAGGACGCTCCCTCAGATATCCATTCTTCGCCAGACTGAACCATACGTAGGCGATGGCCAGACTGGATCTCTCATTTCTCCCCCCAACATATTCTCCTTCAGGAGTGAGGACTCTATATGACTGTTGGAGCAGCTCCATTTGATATAATCGCCACTGGTCCCAAAAAATAATACCGAGGCGCCTAAAGGCCCGGGTATCGCATCGCCAAAGAGGACTTCTCGGATTATTGTAGGAACCGCCAAATCGACCATAAAACATCATTCCTATACCGCAACCTCGGCCACTGTTTATCGTGTTTCCCCAGGGGTGCGTTTCTAGAGAAATTGTTCTTCGGGCCAGAGGGACACTAGGCAAATCCCAGCATGATTTCACAGCCAGATTTTCTGGAGACGGTAGGTGAGTCAGTGCCGGGAATTTGATGTGGACCGGTGATAAGGGGGTGGGTGACAAATCATTCAAGCACTCGGTGATTGCTGGAACTTCGTCCTCGCGCAAAACTGAATTGGCCGTTGTTACATCCTTGTCGAATAGTCGATCTATATCGTCTTGCGACCAGGACCAGCGCTTCTCTGCTGCGGCACAAAGTTCACTGTAGATCTGGACCGCCCACAAGACACGGTGTACTCGGTATTGCTCCACCCAACGTGGGTGATGAGTGCCTTTGAGTTGAAATGGCTCAGCTGGAGGGTCCGGCTCTTTGTTCCACAGCCAACTGTAAAGTTGACCGTCAGACACAGTTGCGCGGGATGGCGTCGTTGTCTTGATGCGGTGGATAAATGTGTCAAGGCAGGCACAAGCTAGACGATGGATGTTGGCCGCTGTCGATACGACTCGCCTGAGTGCTGCGTCTGAGTCTAGTGGTCGGAATGATTGGAACGCCTGCAACGCAGGAGGAAAGGGATCTCCTGGTGTGCGTTGAAGAAAGTCGAGGATGGTCGAGGGTGTAAAGGTCGTTGTTGAGTATATAGCGACTAGGAGCTTGAAATCCTTCTCAATCCCATTCCCGGTCATTGGACAAGACACCAGCACCGCCTCTGTGATCTCCGCATAGAAATAGGTGAACACGTCGTTGACCACCGGGGACATTTGCAGAAGACCGTCGAGGCTGGTGAAATCACAGCATGACTTTAGAATCTGAAGGATGATCTCGGTTGGGAGTTTGCGAAATGGATCCATATCTTGTATGTTGAGTAGGGAGGATGGCAAAGTTGACGGATGTCATTGAAGCAGCCTTCTGAAGCCTTTTGAAAGATGCACGTAGCAGATTGCCAAGATAGACCGTCGATTTTTGTCCCACTTTTAGTCCCTCAGGCCTCCAGTCCTAACGGCATCGCTTCCATGATGGCTATGAATAGAACACAAATGCATATTCTGTGCCTCCATCGTGCTCTTAGACTTCATGAGCCAGTACCTGACCGCGGCTAGGTACTGAGATGGCACCAAGGGCAAGCTCGCGGTCAATACTCAGCCTGCCGTGAGTCTCGTCAACATCTTCGAGTCGACGGGTATACGGCAGGAACCCTCCCATTCTATTATGGTCGGTTCCGAGATGCATCCATCACAGAAGCAAACGAGTTCACAGCCCGTTGTCTGGATGATACCTGGAGGGAGCGGCTTCGATGGTCAGGATAGGGACCGCATGGCAGCAGAGTCCCATCAAGGAAATTCGATTTAACCAACAGGGGCAACAAATTTTAAAGGATAGATCAGACAGAATGAGATTAGAGCTGGACCGAGTGAGCAAGCTGTCTTCACCGTAGCATCGGAAAAGCGAAGAAGGAACGGTCTCGATGAGTCAAAGGAGTCGGAGCTGCTTATTCATTGGTATTCGTTATTATTGGTGGGAGGCCGACGAAGCTCGTATTCGCCCAATTCGGTTGCTGCCTGGATTACATCAACGATCTTCTTCATCAAATATGCTTATCTGAATACTTTCATCAATATTTTATCGGTGTCATCATCATCATTTCAGCAAAAGTCTTTGCTTTGATCCTAGTATACGCTCAATGGATATGCAAGGGCAAATGAGGTCTGGGGTTTTGTCCTTGTCTCCCGACTCTGACGCTTCTAATAAGGCCGAATTGCCAGATCGGCACAAGTTACAGTCGGGGGAACAAGGAAAAATCATGACTAATCAAAGACAGAAACGACCGCATACCAAGTCTCGCTGGGGTTGCTACAACTGCAGAGCCCGGAGGGTAAAGGTACGTTTGATCCCCGGATTTCGGAACGACGTTGACGAGTGCAGTGTCAAGAAACCAAGCCGGCATGCGAGAACTGCATGTACCGAGACATGGAATGTGTTTATCCATCTAAAGTCCGGGACTGGGTTGGTGCAGGGAAGCGGCCGGCGTCGCGACAGGATGCTGTGGTTGCATCATCACAAAGTGGCAAGCAGCTATCACCTTCGCAAGGGCTTGCTGTCAGTCCGTTCAGTGGCGATGACATGCGATTCTTTCATCATTACCTCGTCGTTGCGCGCCCGCATCTGCCCTTTGGGAGTGAGGAGACATGGGCGACCGAAGTACCCAGATATGCGCATGAGGTGATTATCTTGCCAAAATCCCACGGGCTATAGCTGATGCTTCCACCGTAGTATCCCCATCTGATGCACGCGATCCTTGCGCTAGGAGCTACTCACTACTCCCTCGTCTCGCCTAATGGATCGGAATACTCCTCTACGGCGATTATCCACAGAGGCAAGGCACTGAAAGCGTTAGCGGCAGCGATAGGAAAAGGCCCAGAATGCACAACGACCGACATGGACGTCATCCTGGCCACATGCTATGCTCTCGTGTTCCAGGCATACCACATGCATGATGGCCTCGTCGACTTCGCAGTCACGGTCCGCGGCTGTGGAGTGATCACCAACTGCATCATAGACAAATACAAAACAAGCCAGCTATTCCATCTGCAGACGGAGGAGGAGGCGGCCGAGGTAGCCCTGGCACTTGCCGACGAACCCGTCAGCAGTCCCCTCCTGATCGACAGCCTTCTCGCGTCAATAGATAGATTACAACCTCTCTTTCAAAGCACCATACATCACCGTTTCTTTCGAGCGCTACGGGAGACACTTACCGCCCTCGCAATCTCCAACCGCGCAGCGTTTGTCAAGCTCACCAGGATCTATGCGGTGTGGTACGAGGCCGAGAATCGAGAGTTTCTCATGTTCATCGCGCCGGCGAACCACGTTTCGCGAGCTTTGTTCATGTATTTCCTTGTCATCGAGCTCCTTATGCAGCCGGTTTATATCAGGCTGCGGGAGCTAAGTGGCACTACGTTCCTACAAAGAGAGTCGGTCGTACATCAGTGGGCGCATGCCATATACCGAGAGCTACCATCTTCGATGCGCGAGTTGATAGAGTTACCGATGCAAATCATAGCTGCAGATGAGAGTTCTATGAGAAGCAGTCGCGGTACGCGGTCTGACGGTGCAATTCCCAATTTGCATGCTCAGTTCTTTGACATGGAGACGACAGCGTGGCTAGGATGCGCCAAGCCTGGAGGGTTTCAAGTATTAGAAGAGACTCGGTGATGCAATAGTATAAGAGCAGTACATGCACGTCATCTAATAACAGCTTCGTGAGACAATAGCGCAATAATCAAGTCAAATTCATAGACATCATTGTATAGAAATGTTTGCATTGCCAATCCCCTCTGTATAACCCAAGCATCGACATCTACAATTCCCTATCCAGGTCAGACTCTGGTCCCGTATCCTCAAGCTAGAGATTGCTCTTCGGTGTCTTGTCGTCTATGGGACTTTCGCAGAGGATAGACCTGCTCCCCTTCCAGCCCAGACATTGCCAACCAGCGCGCCGGATGGAACCAGCCCAAGACCAACAAGGCGACAAACATGGGAACAGCCTCGAGCACATACAACGGCCATTCATGCGTAAACGTGTACGAGTCAATGCCGAATGCAAATTCAAACACCCGATAGATAGAGCGGAGCTTTTACCGTCAGCAGTAGCCTTCTCTCCAAGATTCAAACCCAGACTTACCATAATAAAAAACCCAGCAATATATACCCCCTTCATGACCATCCGAACCCCATGCGGCAACTGGCCACCCTCCACCGTCGCCCTCCAATGAAACCAAACCATAATAACCAGGTACGTCGCAAACGTAACAACCTGCAACACCAACCCCCCAATCAACACCCCAATCCCCGTGTCCTTGGTCGACCCCTCCCAGTTCCCCGAGGACGCAATCCCACTCCCAGACCCCTGCGTCAGCACCGCCAGAATATCCAACGCCAGAAATACCCACGGCAGCCATCGACCCGACCCCCTACGCAGAAAGCTCGCGGGCTTCTTGGCACCATTGTCGGGGCTCGTCTCCAGCTTGCCAAGAAGCATGTAGAGACTCGCGCAGACGAAGACGGGGGCGATGACGATGATGGTGCTGGAGACGGCGTACAGGCCGACATTGCCTGGTTTCTGGACGCTGGCGCAGCGGGTTGCGTAGCCTGCTACTTCGAGGGCGGCGCCAATCACCGTCGGGATGAAGTAGTTGGTTCGTGGTGTTTGGGCTTTCCGGGGGAAGATGAATGTCATGTATGACTGGTAGATGAGGGGGATGATGTAGATGATGGCGAAGAGGACGGCGGCCCCGAGGGAGGGATTGTAGAAGTAGATGTTGTTATCCTTGTCTGAGGCCATGGCGCTGGAACTCAATGACTAAGAGAAGGGCACAGAGAGAGAGAGAGAGAGAGAGAGAGAGAGAGAGAGTTTGTAAGTGACAATTGTAAGAGCATGCGCTGATCCTTGATGTTGTCCTAGGAGGCATATTGGACATGGAATAGGGACATATATAGTCCACATCTGGCACCATCTTCTCTTTTCCAAACGCCATAGTAAATGCTGCTGCCTTGAAAATCTCTCTTCAGTGGTTCAATACCCGTACTCGCACTCGCATTCAGTCTCATCCATCTGCAACCAGATGATTCCGCTCCCTGGATTTGAGGCTTGACCAGTAGGAAACACGAGAGATGCGAAAAACGGTAATATACCAGCCAGGTTTGGCCTAGCTGTATTAACTTACCATTCTTGATTGGCTACTGAGAAATAAGCTCGTTTCGCTATGCTAGATCGGGCCCACAGTGTCTCTTGGCATACCGTCAGGGTTCTCCCCATTTTTACCTCCTCTTGGCACTGAGTCCACTGAGAGACAGATCCTGACTGATTTGGCTGGGCTGTGTTAGGCAGGAGGATTTCTTGCCTCATGTAGGATACCGATGTGTCAATTAGTAGGTGGCTATACCCGAGACCCGGCCAGGCCTCACGAACAGCACAAGGTGATCTACTACCGTGTCTCTGCGGTCCACAAGAATCACTTTGGGAGAAGAGAATGAGCAAGTTATCTACAATGACTTAGCTATTTAGAGACTACAACGAGGTAATGTGGCTAGGACAAAGCAAACCATAGAGGGCCTACGGCATACTACTGCATGTGGTAAAACGCAATTAAGTATTATGTAAACTTTCTATAAACACATGGTCATACCCTCGTTGAACTCCGGACATCAAGCCACAGCGGAAAGACCCAGCGAGGTAGTCATGACACATCTATATATGCAAAATGTCGTATCTATACAGGAAGCATGTATATGCAAAATATGCCAACAACAATGAAATCAAATCGTTAAGGAGCGATGGTAGTGCCTGTGCCTTAGGGCTTGGAGAGCTGTTCTCTGCGGAAGAAGACGAGGAACCCAGCACTGCAACGTATTAGCTATGTTCGAGGTGCATAGAATAGGAGAGATAGAGAAAGAGGCAGAACTTACCAGATGAGCAGCTGGAAGACCAGGGCGATCCAGAACCACGCGTTCGCCACGGCGCTCGCGCCAAAGGTGGGATCGGGCGAGATAGGGCCCGGGCCGACGTTGTTGGGGGCAAAGGCTCGGGCGCAGATCGTGGCGATGGATCCCAGCACTTGGCACACGATGAGGGTGAAGCACATGTGCATGCGGGTCAGGGTCTGTAGCAGGATCATACCGAAGCCCAGGCCCTGGATTGCGTCGAGAACGCCCAGCCACAGCCAGACGCTGCGGGATGCCAGAGCGCCGCCCGTGAGCCCGCCTGCGACCCAGGGCATGTAGTACCCGATGCCGGAGACACCCCACCAGATCTGGCACCAGCGGGGGGCTCCAAGACCGCAGGCGAACACGGGGAGGATCCAGCTGTGTTGTTTGGAGAGGTGGCTGAGGATGAAGAGGAAGCCGGCCCAGACGAAACCGAAGAAGACGACGCAGAGAATGACGATTTGCCAGGTTGTTGCGTGGTTTGAACTCCAGAGGACTGTAACAGGGGTTAGTATCTCGATTCACTGGACAGATGAAGTTGACTTACAATTCCAGTTGCGGCCGTAAGGAGCACTGAGGAAGAAGTTTTGGATGATGACGACGGCAAAGTTCCAGATGACGATCTTGCGGCGGAACACCGAGCGGTAGAAGGACGGAACCTTACCAGGGCTCTGGCGGTAGTAGTTGGGAAGGCCGTAGAACATGAGAAGACCAACACCCCACAGGAGCACGGTAATCGGGACACAGATGGCGGTCATCTTCCAGGTGTTGGCGATGTTGGTCTCAGTGGTCAGGAGGCCCTGGCTAGAGGCCTTGGTGAGCGTCGAACCCCAGTACCACAGTGCAATGACATAAGCCTGCTGCGTGCCCTGGATGACACAGGCACGGAAGACCCATTCTTTGACCGGCGCACCGCTTTCATCACCAAAATTGAGGGCGAAGAAAATCGACCCGCTGGAGGAAGCGGCCGCGTAGAAGCCACTGGCGACGTTCTGAATCCATCCTCGGGCGAACTCATCGTGCTCGAAATGGGCGAGGCCAATGAGAAGGAATGCCAAACCGTAGAAGAACCAGGGGACGGAAAGACAGACGATCGACTTGAAGTAACGGAAGACAAACCACCACAGAATCGAGGTAATCAGGTACGTGGTCGCGATTCCGTACAGCTTCTCCGCGGTTTGACCAACCTCGCCGGTCAGCAAGGTGATCTGGTACGAATTGGCGGCGATGATCTGGCCCAAGCCCAGCAAAAGGGAATATACTGGCCAGTCTCCAATGCGCAGCTGCATCCACTTGCGCAGGCCGGTCGGAGGGACATAGTCCTTGCCTAGGAGAAATTCGTCATCTTCCTGGGACTGCTGATCATCATCCGGGCTCATACGCGACGAGGCGTCATCCCCGTAGTAGGAATCCACAGGCGAAGGACCACGCTTACCACGGAAGACAGATGGAGCGGGCGAATTCAGACGACCCAGCTTGGCATCGCGGAACTTGTCGAACCATTCCTTTTCACTCTTGACCAGGAACTCTTCAATGCAGAGCTGCGACTCGGAGTTGGAGGCGTTCAAGCTCTCCAGACTCTTTTCGAACAAGCGAGCGTAGTCACCATGGCTGTCCGTGAAGAAGGGATCCACCTTTTGCAGCTTGAAGTCCTTCTTGTCACCAACGATGGAATCGACCGACAGCACCGAGGCACTGCTCAGACGATTGCCAGGTTCCAGGAATGGCCGGGTGGGGGGAGCAAGGCCCATGTCAGAATGAACGGATGGGCTCGAGGGGAATTGCGCGGAGCGGACAAGTTCTCTCGGGGTGGCACGTCCACTTTGGGACTGGGGGTTGTTCTGGAGTCGTCGACCTTCCTCGGCCTGCTCGGGCGTGAGAGTATATTCATCGTCGCCATAGTAGTGATCAATGAAGTCATCGTCACTCTCCTCCTCCTCGATATCGGAAACATCACCACCATCCCTGCGATCGGGCAGAGCAAGGTCCTGCTGTCCCTGTCCACGTCGCCCAGGACGGTTGAGATGACCAGGGCCAGAACGGACACCAAGCGACAGTTTACGGCTCAATCCCGGAGCAGGCTTCTCAGTCATCTCCCGGCCAGCGTTGTTGTTGCTGTAGGAAATGATGGTGTCGCGCTGCTGTGGGCCAATTTCGGACAATTGCCTCAGGTTCACGTAGCTGGCTTCGCGAGAGTGCATGCCAACAGGGGTCTGGGTTCCACTACCGGGGAAAGTTGGGCTCATAGCACCCAGTCCGCGAGGTGTCATGGGGCCGGTAGGGGTCACGGGACGATTGTTGGACTTGGAGGCCTCCTTGTTGTGGATTCGGATGGATGTACCCTGCAGGATCTCGAGATCCTCAATCCACTGAGCGACGGGGAACCGCTGCTTGGCTGAACGAGCACGCATCTTAGCACGGACCTCGGGCTTCGAGTTCAAAGCACCGTCAATCGCCAGCTTGAACTGATTGAGCAGATGGGTAGTGGTCATCGACTCGACGTTATACCACCAACCAGGCATCTGACCGAGACCACCGACGCGAGCACCGATACCGAGAGCACCCTTACGGCCGAATTCGACGGCGACCAAACCAAACGGTTCGTCACGAGAGGGAATGAGGGCGAATTCAGCACCGGAGAAGATGTAAGGGGGCAGAGCAGTGAACTGAGGACGAGAGAAGACACGGCCAGGATAGACCTTCATCATACGATCCAGCTTCAGGGCAGCGAACTTGCCGTACAGATCGATGACAGGGCCGACACAGATCAGCTGGACATTAGGCCGAGCCTCGAGAACAGCAGGCATGACATCCGCAATCAGATCCACACCCTTCTGCATGGACCACCGACCAACGAACACGAGGAGATCAGCGTCCGGGTTCTGCTCCAGGCCAGCCCATTCTTGAGCCTGGCGTTTGAGCTCCGCGCGACCAGCTTCGAATTCCTGATCAACAGGCGGGTCCTCACCCTTGGCGAGGGCCTTTTCCCTGTTCCACTCGCCAATGTCCGATGGATCCGGGTTGGGCAGGTTGCCGACCTTCTTGAGACCCCAGAAGATGGGATACCGAGCGTACGACCGTTTACCGTATTTCTTGGAGACACCGACAGCACCGAATCCTTGCTGGTGGACACGCAGATAACTGGCACCGGCATGGAGCAGGTTGAAAACCTCACCGAACTGAACGTAGCGGCGGGTGATTTCCTTATCCAGGTTGAAAACCGAGCAGACCTCTTCCTTTTCCTTCTCGGTCCGCATGGGCCAGAGACCCTGGAACTCGGCGTTGTGCAGAGACAGACAGGCGGGGATTGTTTGCGGCAGGAGGTAGAGGGGTGCCAGGGAACCGTGGTAATCGTTGATATGGTAAAGGTCAATGGGGAACCGCTTGATAGTCTGAGCAATACACTGATTCCATGCGGAATAGTAAATGGCACTGTCGAGGTCGTCCATACGCGGTGGGTAGGGTTCTGACTTGGACTGCTGACGGAAAACTGGGGCGTCCAGCAAGACATAGGTGATATTCTGCAAGGTGTGGTACTGCACCTGGACCTCATACGGCTTGCCCAGAATGGTGACAATCATGGGTTCCGCTGGCCGGTCAACAGGGTAGTCCACTCCGCCGACGCAGGGCACGACCCAGATGAGATCCTGGTGGCCGAGGGTCTTGCCCATCAGTTGAGCCATGACACCGAGACCACCGATCTTGATCTTGATAGCCCAGTCCTCAATGTCATATTCCATGGTGGCAATGAGCACCATGCGGCGTTTGGAAGCCGCAGGGGCGCCTGTGAGATCCGTCGCGCTCTGGAGGAAACCGGACTTGTTGGCCAGACGCATCAGGGGGTTCATCGCCTCACCCTCGCCATTGCGAGCACGCTTCAGCTTCCGCCGAAGGGCCAGGGGAATGAGCGTACGCTTTTCGCTGACACCGACCTGGTTGAACTTGACCTGGTAGAAGGATTTCATGAAGACGTAGACGCACACCACGCCTGTGAGCAGGGGCACAATCCAGAAGAGAATGTACATGGCCATCTGCGTGGTTTGATCTCCGGTAGGTTCTAGTGTATACCGCATGGTCCCGTCATTGATCGAGATAATCCACGCGAGATGAGGTGACGGCGGAAGGTCAGTGATATTGATCATGGTCGACGACAGAGACGACGGGGGCATCCGGTCCAGGACGTGGTCACCGTCGATGTCGCCCAGAACCCAACTCTGGTCCGGCTTGCCATCAGGGTTCATGCCCCAGACGTTGATCTGTGCTTGTGCGGGCCACTCGTAGGTAAAGTGGTACTTCCATCGCCCACTGGTGGTGTCTAGCTTGAGCTTGTTGGGGAGACCGCCATCGTAACCAAACTGGTTGTAAGGACCGTTGAAATGGATATGAGGGAATCGACGGGGCACATTGTGGGGCCAGCCCACATCGCCTTCTTGGTAGTAGTCGCTGCTACCGGTCAAGCCGCTCCAATATTCCACGCGGACGTGTTTGCCTTCCCACTGCTGTGCTTTGGTGCCCTGCCACGGCAGCTCCTCGATGGTGTCGTTACCGCCGTGGTACTTGGTCCAGCTCGACCAAGTCGTACCCCAGTTGGTTGAGTAGCGGTATTTATCCGCGCCTGCGGCGTGGTGCTGGATGAACAGAGTCCCGTTGTCATACTCATGAAGCAAACTAGTCGAGTAGTTGGCTTTGGTGAAGACCATCGGATTATCGACCTGGCCAATGCGGAAAAGGAAGTGATCGGTGGCGTTGGTGGAGGCGTTGCCACTGCTAGTCTTAGGTTCTTTCACAGTGATTTGGTGGATACCGTTGTAGACATTGGTCAAATCGGCCGTCCACTTCCACTTGCTAGGGATATAAGCAGTCCACTTGGTGGTGATGTTGTTAATAGCCTCGCAATGGACAGAGCCAGCGTCGATGGACGGGATTTGGAGTGACTCGGTGGAGGAGGTCAAGGAAATAGACTTGGTGACCCCATCGCAATCCATCTCCTCGGAGAACTCCAGCTCAATGTGCACCTTTTCAGAAGCATCAGGCGCAACAGTGGAAGGAATTGGAACGTCGTGGCCAGGCGTGAAGCCGGTGATCATCGGGCGAGGCTTGCGATGCAACGCCTTCGGCACGTAGGCCCGGAACTCGAACGCATTGAGGGTCAGATTGCCATGACAGCCAACAGGCAATGTCGCATTTCCAAAGGTCCGTTTGGTCGGGCCGGCGGTCAAGGTGAACTCATCCCAGGGGTAAAACAAGTTCTGGACGACAGTGTCGGCAGGGTAGGGAGCGACCAAAGCATCGGTCTCGTTGGTGCAATCAAACTTGTAATCGACCGTGTGGTTGTTATTCTGGTAGACCATCCAAACAGGCGAGTTCAGGTCATCCGAACCGAAATCCTGCACTTCAAGATCGATTTCGCGACTGACAGACCACATTCCCGTCTCAGTGGCGGTTTCGTTGGAACCCGGGTAGAAGACGTCAGTGGTCGACTTGGACAAGTTGTTGAGGGTGTAACCGTCATTAAGAACGGGAAATTGCTCACGCAACTGGTACATGTGCTTGAGGATGTTGCGCACCGGGTGGGAAGGGTCCCGATGATCATAGGCGACCGTATCATCCTCGCAACCTTTCCGGCCAGCGTCAATCGGCCACTTGTAGTACTGCGAGGACTCCAGACTGAAGCAGCCATGGTCTCGCCAGGCGGTTGCAGGGGACATGGCCTGACGACCGTAAATATAGTTGGTAGCAGTGGCATCAAGCACATAGAAGGCCTGCTCCTCACCCCAGAGCAATAGAGGGATACCGGGAAGGAGCAATGTTGTGATATAACTACCCAACAACTGCCGCTCAATGCCCCATTGCACAGTTGGCCACCGGAAGACATCCTGGTTGGTCGCACCGTACATGTGCCGGGGGTCGAACTTGCCCGTGTTCGCATTGACAAGGTCGTTCGACCGGAGCATCTGTCGCCACATGTCGACCCAATCCAGAGGGACATCGTAACCGGCAGCGAGATTACCGTCCATCCCCAGGAACCGGGTCAAGGTTCGGTAAACGGAATAGTGGAACGCAGCACCATCAAGGGCTTCGTGACCCGCCTCACGCAGGAAATACTGGGCGCTAGACTCATTCGTCATCTTGGGGCCCTGGGCGGGGTCGGGAAGCCACTGGTTCTGCTGCCTGCCTCGTCCGAGGTAGATCGAACCAAAGTAATCACCACCGGTAATTTCTCCAGAGATGAAGAAGTTGTCCTTGCCCACGGCGCGGGCACACTCCCGGTATGCCATGGACATTTCGCCGAGAGCATCAACCGTCGCCTGGGTGGCCTTATCGTACCGGAAACCATCAATATCCAAGGAGGCGATGATTATGCAAGAGTGACGGATCAGTCGCTCTCGCACGCTCGGAACCCATTCTCGCAGACGATCCTGCACGGACGCGAACTTGGCCAACTGACGCTTCCAATCGGGGAACACACCGAACGCTTCAATGTCACCGTACTGGTCGAAATCGCTGTTGTAGCAGCCCACCAGCTGATCGGCCTGGTCCGGGGAAAGCGGGCGACCGTCTTCATACCAGAAACGGGGGTAATCGCACGTTGAGTTGTAGTCGTTGCCGATGTCAAAGTCCACGTAGCGACGATCGGTTTTCCACAGCGCCTTGTGCTCCTTGACCGAGAATGGGGTGGTGGTGTTGAGATAGCCTTCGAAGCCAATGAGATCACCCATGCTTGTATTGTGTCAGTCCGCACGCCGAGAATGGGGTCTGAGAAGACCTACGTAGCAATAGTATTATCGAATACCACATACATCCCCCGCTTGTGGATCTCCGTGATCGCGTTGCGCCAGGTGTCAAGGTTACCAAAATGCTGATCCAAAAGCGTTGTATCCAATGCAGAGTAACCATCTGCGCCCCAAGGCTGGTTCATGAGGACTGTTCCGGCAAGATAAATGCCCTGTCAGAGTCAGCATCTCGTTTCCGCCAGATATCAGTCAAGCCAAAAAGCTTACTTTGATCCCCATTCCCTGTAAATAGTCCAAAGTAGCAACCAACCCCGCGACATCACCACCATGACGCATCTGGTTGGAGCTGATATCATGCTCGAACTGCGTCCCGTTGATATTATCATTCTCCGGGTCACCGTTCACGAATCGATCCAAAAACAGTGTATAAAACGGAAACCGCCAGTTCTTCGGGGAGGGGAAGTATTTGCCCTTATGGTCCGGCCATTCTCCCCAGTACTCCGCCGGATTTGTGGCCTCTTTATTCTCGTTGAGGTTGTACCCGACCAGGCTCTCGTCATACGGCCAGCATGATGCGGTGGTCGCAAACCAGGCCAGCAACGCCCCGGTCCATCCCCACTTCATCGTGGGTGGTGGATTTTTGTTCGCTGCTTCTGAGCAATGCGGTGGATAAGAATATGTGGGAATCGACCCATGCACTGGAGGGGGGGTATCACAATATGAATATCGTTATGTGTGTAATGTGCTCTTTTTAGCGACTTTCAGTTCCGATTATGCTGAATTTCTCCTGCGATTTTTCTCTTCGTTTTTCCGTTTCGAATCGTAGATGTCGGATGAGCTGCTTGTTTGTACTGATAACGAGCGATCGACAAAGGCGATAACGGCGGGTTGAGAAAATGTAGGCAAAATTGCACAACCGACGAAACGAAAGGCTGGAGGGGAAGCGAGTGAGTATTCCTCTCCAAAAAAGCTGAAACGACAGAAACGACAGACAACGAGAGACAGAAAGGGGATGAGGAGGAGGGGACTTGAGGAGGATTGGGGATAGGAATAAGAGAAGAAACGAGGAGGATCAAAGTTTCTAAAAAAGAAAAGAGATCAAACAAATAATCGGGGTTTCAATGGGGGAAAATAATAATAATACTCAAACAAGACCAACAAGACAAGACAGACAGGCACACTGACCAAGCGAAATTGCTGTCAATAGACTATTAATATCATGACGAGCTAAGATGGTGATGGGATTAGTGCAGGCAGTAGTAGTATCTCGTCGTTCTGCTCTTGCTCCTACACTATCCTCTCTCCTATTATTATTATTATGCGGATCCTCCCAGAGGTTATGACTCTGTCTCTGCGACGGACTGGATATTAGAGCCGTTATCAAATGGAAGTAGAAATACGGAGTAGCAAAGAAGGATACAGGCAGAAGACGGGATTATTATTTCAGCACATGGTGATGATGTTTGTCTTATCTCACTTGTAACTTAAGAGCTGTTCTACTCCCTATAAGATGCCATGGACCTCCTCTTTGCCTCTGCAGTCTGCATCTCTTGAGTTTTCAGCCTCGTTCGGTCCCTATTTTCCCATTCCCACGTTTCTTTTCTTTTTTCTTTCCCTTTTTTTTTCTTTACTTTCTTTTTTCACTAGGTGGGAACCTGTAGCGTGGAAGTAAGCGGCTCGAACCGTGTATCGGTCTAAGTACAAAGTTGATGAAAAGTCGTGGACCATGAAAGCCACAAGGCAGAGCCCCAGCAAACAACCAATCCCACTGCTCGGACTTGTGGACAGTATCTTACAAGAGGAGACAGTGGCTTAGAGCTGAATGCTCGCTCCCAAGAAACAGAGTTGCCAAGAAACGCAACCAAGCAAGAGAACATATCCGGTGAGCCCAGCATCTTTCAGCCAATACAGAGGCCATTCCATCTCGTAAAGCTTACTCTGTAATCAGCGTGAAAAAACCCATCCACAGACCCTTCGATAGATTGTTCCATGGGCCAGAGTGGAGTATTGAGTGGAGCCCAACGGTGATTTCCTCGAGTCTGGTCCGCGATTCGGGACTAGGGCTCTACCTTGTGCCCAATGAGCTCAAGCCACTTATAAGGCGTTGAATCGCTTCTCAATACTGGATCGGGGCGACAATACGGATACTATAAATACTTTTTTTCCACCGCTAAGATAGGTACTAAATGGGCAGTCAAGTGTGCTGTCTGTACTCCGTCTCTGATCCCCTTTTGTGATGGGAATGAGTTATCGCTAAATCTTCGGTAATGGCTATTCCGGGCGATCCGTTCTGTGTAACTTTTTCCGCCAAGAACGAGAGAAGTTTTTGTTTTAGCTGAGGGTCTATATTCTTGATACCCGGTCATTATTGATTTTATCAAGCAACTGTGGGCTTTTTCCTCAGCTCGTTGAAGTTGATGGGTTGAGAGTTGAGCCGGTAGGGAATAGTTTCTCGACTATGTCCACTACCATGGATGAAAGAGGATAGATGATTGAAACAAATGTCTTACTGTAATGTCCCGGAAGGGAAATAGGCTTTCCTATTGGACTTGAGCGTACAAATCTGCAATGACAGCGCACATATCGTGGCCGATGGATGTCCGCTTGTCTCATTATCATGTCAACGACGACGAATCGCGACGAGCGACGGGGTTGAACTGCATCCTCGGGTTTCAATCAGGGGCATTGCTGGTCGGGCAGTCCAATGAGAATGGTGAGAACAGGTCTGCCAAGACTGTTATCTTGCTATGGTTGCATCCTTCGACGTATCGGGCCAGACGTCCGTATCATATTACTGTGTCGGTTAAGAAGATGTCATCAGCGGTACCTCAGTTTACAAGATATGAGTTTTAGGTCAAAACTTTTCCTCAGAATACCATGGGAAAGACCTCCATTTGTAGAGGCATGGCTTCATGAACCATCTGGAGAAATATTGATTAACAACCGGATCTGCCGGACTGTCAATCTACAGGGTACAATAAAATTGTTATCAGGGGCTCCAGTGACTAATTCACTAGTGCGTCGTGGCGTGACGGTGGCGTCAGGAGTCGGTCAAAGTGTCAACTCCAGACCCTGGTCTTTACACTAGTAGCTCTCCGTCTGTTCGTATCTTGACTTCGAGGTGAGGTGCCACAGACTCGATTCTCACCAATACTCCATAAGGATTTTCAGATGAAAGCAATCTCTACAGTACTTTAATTTCCAACATTCTCGACAGGTACAATCTTACAAACTTACAGAGGACGTACCATGGATATCACAGATAGATATACGAGATCTTTGTTAAGAACCGAAGAAGCCGAGCGTCGGTCCGAAGTGGATCGAGTAAATCCATCTCTCAGACATTTGCTAATAATTGCTCAGAGTTTTTCCGTGGCCGACTACCTAGGTTAGACTATTAGCTAAGGGTCTGCAACCGAATCTCCTAGAACAGAACTGGAAAAGGGGCAGCTGTAAGTTACCATACATCTACTGAGACGGTCATAGACGGTACGTTACCTTTTGACTACCCGTATGTGCAGATTGGACGAATAATCAATGTCATATTCTTGGTATTGTATTGTACTGTAGTTCCAACTTAGTATTCATACTGTACCTTTATCGACCAGGAACAACAGGATTACAGTAGCTGTCTTGACTGAGCTTAGCCTGGTAATTTGGCCCGACTTGAGAAGTTTGTCCTGGGGATGGACGGATTTCTGAACTTGGCAACCATTGTGCGAGTTCTTTGATGACAGGTGACAGAAATGATCCATCATGTTGTTAAGTACGCTGATATGTACAAAATATGAACCCTTCATACGGAGTAGTTAACTGCATTCATTTCAATTAGCTCAAAAGAACTATGCCTGATCAAGAATCCCTATGACTGATCATCTGAGACATATTTCTTGTCTTAATGTCTGATGGTGAGATCATATCCAAGTACTCAACGGCCTCCTTCCAAGTTATTATTACTCCATATTAAAACTCTTCTTTCCTACTTTTCAGCCAATATTTTCGTTCCTGAACGTCCCAGCCCACAAATGTGACGATGTGATGACTTGAGTGACACAACCGTAAAGCTTCTCCCTGATTGACTGCCATAGATGGTCAGACTCTAAGGCTCCGACGCAGCTAAACATTCAGGTTAATTCAGGTACTAAGTCCTTCCTTGCCACTGTGGACAACTACCTCCAGCCAGTGACAAGCTCTATATAGGTAATGTAGTATCAACGTAGTAGACTATTATTGACCGCTGTGTGAGAATAAGGACTTGGATGTGTCGAATAAGGCGGCATAGGGGGATTGCTAGCTAGAAGAGGAAATGTGGGCGCGGGACCTGAGCCAGACGGACGACTGAGGACTTGCCTTGAATTCGGACTTGGAAGGCCACTCTGATCTCCTGATGTGGATAGGATCAGCCATGGGACCATCACTGGTTCATGAACACTGCAAGGGACTCAAGACGGAGAACCCCCTCACGAGGACAACCAACAAGAATCATCAGGTCATCCTATATTGTTAAATACTTCAATTCATTGCTTCTGTCTAGTTGCTTCAGCTGCACATAAATTTAAAGACATGCTAATGCTGCGGAGGAGGTCCGAAGCAATATAGCTTAAGACTATATTAAGAAATCAGACGGCACTGGTCGAGTGGTCATTCATGGTCTGGTCCGGCTATGTGCGGGTTGCACCCGGGAAGACCCAAGACATGTCCTCACAAACGCAGGTACCAGGCACCACACAGTGTGCTCTGGTTGTCTTGTCAATTGTACCTTATCTCTAGGGAGTAAATTCGGTAGAGATCAAATTCAACACACCCGAGTACTATGTAATATGGAAAAAGAATGACTGAAGAGGCAATACATCAACAACCTCAAGTCTAACCAACTGATCACATGTCCATCATCGGCCATTTACCAAGCAAAATCCTGGAGAAAAATGGACAGAGCTAGAATCACTAGAGAGATGGTTTTGATGGTTTCCCCCACAATTCCACTCTTTTAATCTAAAGTTTCTGCAGCAAAGCAGGAAATCCTTACCCGCCTGACCTCTCCTTTCTGGTTCTCTCCCCCTCTCTTTCGCTCACTCCCTTCAATCTTTGAGTTCGAGGCCCCTTCTTGCTGCTTCTCTCGTTGGCCCTGTTTAATCTCTGTCTCTTCCTTCTCCTACCTCCAGTCATTCGTTCTATATCCTGCCTGCCATCAGGCCCGTCGTTCTTTACTCCGTCGTCCCTCGTTAATTTTTGAGTTTATTCCTACAGACTTCCTTGTTCTTTCGTCGTTTTTCTCCAATATTCTAGCCGTCATCGCCAATTTCCGCCGGCACCAGTGGTTCTGGGGATATTCGACGAAAAATTATTCCCTATCTTGTCAACACATTGCATCGACGTATCTGGAACTTGCCAAATCGCCGATAATTTAATTCTGCTGTGGGACTCTAGGATTTCAATCGAAACGAGACAACCATTGTGCCAAGGATCAGCACCTCGCCCATTTCTTGCACCATACCCCATTCACCGAGTCCGACCTTCAGATCAATGTTCCGACCATGAGTTCGCTTTCGACATCACGGCGGTGCATGCAGATCCTTTCTCTTTCCCTCCTGGTCGCCTCGTCGCTCGCAGCAAACACGGCACAATGGAAACCCAGAGCCATATATCAGACCATGACCGATCGGTTCGGCCGCACCGACGGGTCGACAACAGCGCGATGCGTTGCGTCCGAGAACATTCGCTGCGGAGGGACATGGCGAGGAACGATTGACCACCTGGATTACATCCAGGGGATGGGGTTCGACGCGGTCATGATCTCTCCCGTCGTGAAGAACGTGGAGGGCCGGGTGTCGTACGGCGAAGCCTACCATGGATATTGGCCCGAAGACATCTACAGCCTCAACCCGCATTTCGGCACGAAACAGGATCTGCTGGATCTGAGTGCAGAAGTGCATAAGCGGGGCATGTTCCTCATGATGGACACGGTCATCAACAACATGGCCTACGTCACCAACGGCAGCGACCCGGCCACGCATATCGAATACTCGGCGATCAAGCCGTTCGACAGTTCCAGCTTCTACCACCCCTACTGTAAAATCGAAAACTGGAATAATTTCACCGAAGCGCAATGGTGTCAAACTGGTGATGACGTGGTGGCACTACCGGATCTTTTCACCGAACATCCCGACGTCCAGAGCACGCTGGAGAAATGGGCGCAAGACATGATCTCAACCTACTCGATTGACGGGCTGCGTATCGATGCGGCCAAGCACGTCGACACGGGCTTCCTGGCCAACTTCGGCAAGGCGCTCAGCGACACCTTCATGACCGGGGAGGTGTACCAGCAGGAAGTGGACACCATCTGCGACTACAAGAACAACTACATCACCAGTGTTCCCAACTTCCCCGTCTACTTTTCCGTCATCGAAGCCTTCACCAAGGGCAACACGAGTTCCCTGGCAAACATTGTAGAAGTGATGAAGAACAGCTGTCACGACGTCACATCCATGACCATCTTCACGGAGAGCCACGACGTGAACCGGTTTGGCAACATGACCTCAGACATGGCGGTAGGGACCGACCCCTTCCCCCCCCCCCCCTTTTTAGGCTACCCCCCGCTCCCAGCTGATGAACTGAACCCCTGTTTAGCTCGCAAAAAATGTAGTCACGTTCAACATCCTCTTCGACGGCATTCCGATCATGTACCAGGGGCAGGAGCAGCACTTTAGCGGGGCATATACCGCCAACAACAGTAACCGAGAAGCCGTCTGGCTGTCCGGCTACAACACCGACGCCGAGCTGTACAAGCTGGTCGCCAAACTCAACCGCCTCCGCAAACATGTATACAACCTCGACAACAACTATCTCAACATCGAGACATACCCGATCTACCAGGGCTCCAGCGAGCTCGCCTTCCGCAAAGGCGTCGAGGGCCGCCAGACCATCATGCTGCTTTCGACGCAAGGCACCAACCAGAAAGAGCCGTACGACCTGTACATGCCCGTAAGCTTTAACCCCGGTGTAGTGGCGATGGATGTCCTCAACTGCGTCAACTATACCGTCAACCGGGCCGGTCAGCTCGTCGTTCCCATGGACAAGGGTGAGCCCCGCGTTTTCTTCCCCGCGAACCTCATGCCCGGCAGTGGGTTGTGCGGGTTTAGCGACACCAACATCAGCTATGTCGAGCTGAAGACAGGCAAGCCGGCCTCGTCAGGGTCTGCGGGGGTATTGTCGATGACGGCGGCGGGGGTACCGCTGACGATTCTGTTCTCTGTTTTGGTGTCAATAGTCACTGGGTTGGGTTTTGGGTTGGGGTGTTGATTTAAGCATTTTTCCTTGTGCATACCCTATTTATTTATTCTTTTTTTTTTCACGTCAGTTCCATGGATGGCGATATCTCGGTAATGTTCTGTAAATGCATGTTTATATATATTTCGACCGAATGTACATACGTATAACTTGAAGATGCGATCTTTCAGCCGCACCGTCGTTGCCAAGGCATCTAAGGTATTTATTGGACCAGATCTTCACCAAGGCTCGTATAGATCCTCTCACTCGCTTAAAGAACCCGTATTGAAATCTCACCACACGCAGCCTCGTGTTGCTCATCACTGTGATGAGGATTCAATCCTGCTCCCACCGGCCGATTTGACTTCCGCTAGTTTCCCCGACCAGGCCATCGAATCACAGCAGAGTGATACAGTCTTGCATATCAGCCAATCAGGTTGACAAGTTGCCTGGCCCAGGATCGGTGTCTGAGTTTTGGTACCTGATACCATACCTATTCCGTACGTAATATACTCTGGCAACTCTCATGTTCTAGTTGAAAATATCCGACTTAGCCGCACAAATTCCCTTCTATTGGTTTTATGGGCAGGTTTCAAATGATTACGTAGTCTGAATCCTGTAATATGGTAACCTCCCCCATACGTAGCACGCAGTAATGTGACAGACTACCTACATCCCTGCAATGGTAACGCCTTGCATACGCCTTAAACAAGTCGTACCTGAAGTATGTGCCCGTCTCGTACAGGATGCACCACAATGCAATACAATACAAAAGAAATCTTTAACAATGTGATCTATCAATCAAGTTGCAGATTGAAACACACAAGGCAAAAGCAAAAGCGAGCTTTGCATTAATTATGTGGATAGGATATTGGTAGTGATAAGGACAGACAGTCTAATAATGCGAATTGCAGATCCTCATATACATAAAAAGCAGTACGGAGTACACGTACAGGTCCAGTACACGGTGGGTGGCTATCTATCTATCTGAGTAGATTTCTGTGTGCGCGAACCGGATCATTCGTTTCTGAGATGAGAGTAGTTCACGTTTACAGAGCCAGGGCGACCAGACCGAGCAGGAGAGATCCGGCGGGAATGGCGAGCGAGCCGGCACCGTTGGGGGAGGTGGTGGCGGTGCTGGTGCTGGAAGCGGAGGCGGTGTTGTTGCCGCTGCCGCTGGGGGAGGAAGTCTTGGAAGCTGTAGAGGGAGAATATTAGCACAAATCTTGAAAACGCCAGGACAGGCGACTAACCAGTGCCGGAGGCGGAGGTGCTCAAGGTGGAAGCGGAGGCGGTGGCAGAGGCAGAGGCAGATGCAGAAATAGAGGCAGAGGCAGTGCTAGAGACCGTACCGGTGCTAGAAGAGGCGGTAGACGCGGATCCAGTAGCAGTGGTGCTAGAAGCAGAGTCGGAGGTGGTGGAGGAGGAGCCGGAAGACTCGACCTTGAACTGCTGGGACTGGGCGAGGATGCCGGTGTTCTTGGGATCCTTGGAGACGAAGTTGACCTGGTAGCCGGATCTAATACAGATCAGTATATGATAGTGTATTGCGACGTGAATAGAACGTACCCGCTGTCGGCGGAGAGACCGTCAATGGTGTAGGAGCCGTCGCTGGTCTTGACGTTCTCGGCGACCAGCTGATTGACGGGAGGGTAGGAGTTCATCTTGACGAGGTAGATGTCGAAGGAGGAGGGGTCAGAGCTATGCTTGTCAGTATGCAACATATGATGATGACGGTATACAAGTTGAGTACCTGACAGAGCTCCATTCGACGGTGGTCTTCTCGCTGAGGTCGACATCCTGGTCCTTCTTGGGAGAGGTGATGGACAGAGCGGCGACAGAGCCAACAAAGGCAGTGAGAGTCAGAGCGAAACGCATTTTGATAGTGAGTGATTGAAAGTAAAAGTCTATCCGAATGTATTAAAATTAAATATGGCTGTTGAAGTCAGACAAACGAGTGACTGGTAGTGAAGTGATTGATGGATGAAGATGAAACAGAGAGTGCCGAGGACAAAGGGAATTGATATTTTATATCTACCCTAGCATCGAGTCTTACACGTAGAATCAAATTTATAAATAGCAGAGACACCCCATATTATCTGGCCATGTCTTACTCTTGCAGAGCCCTATCACAGCATCAGGAACCAAGGGTGAGTCAACTATGAACCACTCCTCCTGTATCCATCCGCCGTGTTTGTTGAGATACAATCGATGGATCTGATTGAAATCAACCAGATCAATAATGCAAGTCTATTCTCCGTACATTTAATTTTGTATACACAGTAACCTTACTCGGGTTAATGCAGCTTGAGCTTCTATTCCAGAAACCCGCTCATGCACTACAGGACCTCCATCAGACCCTGATCGTATCCACAGGGCCAGGATCCTAGATTGATGCCCCTCGGCCCCTTCAATCTCCTTCAATTGCATCATAATTACCAGCAATCAAACGCTTGCGCGTACAAAATCCCCCTGTTGAAGCTGGACAAATTTCCGAACATTCGCTGCCAAGTAGCAAAGCTGCAGGATTTCCTGTAGCTGTAGCAAAGGGTCGGGCCACTGCGCCCTGACCTCTCCAATCAAGAGCAGTACAACAAAACATGTCTTGGGTGACTACCTTACTATCAACAAGGGTCATGTAGTCGATGCTCCACAGTATCCTGCGCCCTGTTTGTGTCCACCTGGATCCTGATTGAAGGATTTGCCTCTGGTTAAGTTCCAGCTGGATTACCGGATTGGTGTACTGCACTAGGGCTCCAGGATCTGTGGGATTTGCATCAATAATACAGAGTAAGAATAAAGCAATATTGATTTTGGTTGGTTTTTCCAAAGACCATTAAAGGATCCTTTGACCAGTGAGACAAGGCCAATCAGATTCTGTCTCCCGCTCGGTTTTTGAGCTGCCAAGAGTCCGCTATTGCCCGACCCAGACTTTACCGTTGCAGAGATTTCTTCGACAATACGCGGTATTAGTACCATACGTACTATTTCAGAATACTCGCAGTGTACGGAGTACTCTGTACCGTTTCGGGGTCCTAATCATAACGTAAGCCAGTCCTAAGCTAACAGGAAGCACTCGTATCATGCTTATGCAGAGTAAAATTCTGTTGGACTATGATTGCGTCTTAGTCTACTCAGTAGTAGTATCAATGTGCTATTGAAGTCTATTATTCCGTCATGACTAATGGTTTGTGATTCTTACGTTGATATACCTCTTAACAGTAGGGTGGATATACAGAAACCGAGTGACAATTATAGGGCACAAAAGCTGTCTTCTATTTATGGAGTAGAGCTGCTGGTTTCCGAGAATTGAAGCCCTCCAGACCCAAGGCACGCCGCATATCAAGTGGCTCGGTACTATTATTGGGTCCCCGGATCGATGTGCTCGTTCGGTGCTCTCCGAACCTGAATTCCCTGGTACATCCGCAGTTGGGGCCAACCGGGTGGCAACTGCACTTGGTGAATTTTGACTGATTTCTGTGGTTCCGTCGGCTTATGCCGCCTTTCAGTGGTACTCCGTACTCCTCTGGTGCGGCCGAGATGTACTCCTCGGAGTAGAGTCGGCACAGTACTGCTTAGAAATGATACCAAAATAACTGTACAAGCGACTAGAGGAGCATTTTTACCATTTTATTATTTCCTCAGCCACAGTGGTGTTACTGCAGGAAGTTCAAGGGACTACTGTAAGAATCCTCAGAGTATGCAAGTTGATACACGCGTAGGGAGTTGACGGATTGAGGACTACCAAGCATGGCCAAGCCTGTCATGGAACTGCAGACAAGACTTCTAGAAACCAATATCTGCTTGTTAACTATGATTGATGCTGCCTTCAATGCTCACTTCACCACTGGCTAATTGAACCGGTTGTCAGTATTATATTGGATTATGCAGCTGCTGTAAATACACGAGAAATCAAGAGTCGAGATATTGCACTTTCTCTACCATAAAGCACAACGTGACTATTAAGCAGTGTTCTGCTGCTGAAGCTAACACGGAGAAATATATTTTGACGCATCGTCCAAGACGCTATCTATGCATGTTGAAAGCTTTTGCATCTACGACCCCTGGAGAGAACATTGACATGATAAATTAAATGCCTATACTGGTAACCATGTCTGTATACAATGGATAATGAAATTCTTCATGTATCTGACGCACATGAAGGTATTCCAAATGTGTTGGTGTTTTAACGGTCCATAATGAGAATGTCTTGGCACTTGATTGACGCCAGTGTTGCCTACTGTTGCCTGGTATCCTCGCAGTATTATATTTCAATGAGCAACACGCATGAGCAATACAAACCATATCATTCAGACCACTATCCATTTTGATAACAAACTAAGAATAAACATGTCTTCCTCCATTCCATCACTCCCTCCCAACTACCGTCTTCATGATGGCTACCCCGCAATCTCAGATTATCTCCACCTCCGCGCCGCTTCAGGTCTCACCCCCAAGACCAAGGCACAGGCAACTGCCGTAGCTCAGGGCAGCTGGTACGGATGTTACGTGACATTCGAAGATGAATCATCAGGGACATCGACTCCCGTGGGGATGGGCCGTATTATCGGCGATGGCGGGTGGTATTTCCACATCGCCGACATGGCAGTCCTGCCTGATCATCAGCGGAAAGGATTGGGAGATGTCATTCTCAAGACGCTTCTGGCGAAGATTCGCAGTGAAGCACCAGAGGGCAAGCCATATGTGAATCTGCTTGCTGATGCACCCGGGAGAAAGCTGTATGCGAAGAATGGATTTGTGGAATCTGCGCCGAAGGAGCTCGGGATGATGATGGTTATGGAGAGGGATGAACCGTCGAAATGATTGAGAATTGATGTGGATATGCCTATGAATGAGAATAGTGATGTTTGCTAGTCCATAAAGGTCTCTTGATGTCTTCCGTCTCGAGCGTCAGGATTCGCGTGGGGAGTAACAATATCGCTATTCTCGGTGTGTGCGTACAAATGTGGCTTGTTTCTAATTCGTTAGATGAAAGGCAATGGAGTGTCAGTACTAAACCGATAGATATTATCTTCTAACTCGGTTCTATGAAAATATGGATGGTTTGCTGTCAAATTGACCAGTGATGAATAGATACGAGAATCCACAATCGACGCCGTCAACGCAAAAGGGCATAACAAGACTCTGACATTGATATGACCAATTAAATTGCTCGAGTTCGAGTCAATATTTTGACAATCGTGTATATAAGCTCAAAACAATACCATCGGGATAAATATCAATGCTCATCATCCTTGTTCAATTCCTCTAACAGCCATTCAATTCCTCGTTTGACTGCCTGCACACTATCATGGGACATTCGGTCATCTCGCCTGCTATCTTCTACTGGGGCACCCCGGTCGTTCTTGTGACAACAGTCAACGAAGACGGAACGCCGAACATCGCCCCTATTTCATCAGCGTGGTGGTTAGGAAATCGTGCCGTCATAGGGCTGGGACGGAGTTCACAGACAATCGCCAACATCATCCGCACGCGACAGTGCGTGCTTAATCTTCCGAGCGATGATATGGTCCAATGTGTTAATGCTCTGGCGCGAACAACTGGCACCAAAGACGTGCCGGCAAGCAAGGCCCAGCGAGGCTATCGATACGAGAAGGACAAGTTCGGCATCGCGAGATTGACTCCAGAATCTTCGCATCTTGTACAGCCTCCGCGAATCAAGGAGTGTCCGGTTCACATGGAAGCTGAGGTTGTCGATATCCATAAGCTTTTCAAAGATGGACCGGTCGAGTTACAGGGGTGCGTCATGGCGATTGAGGTCAAGATCCTAAGGACCTATGTCATGGATGAGCTGCGACTTGCTGGGTATGCGAATAGGATCGATCCTGATAAATGGAAACCGATGATCATGTCGTTTCAGAATCTTTATGGAATGAAGGATGGGAAGCTGGCTGAGTCGACACTTGCAAAGATTGACGAGGAGAGTTACCGTGTGTAGATTAGAACCTCCTGAATATTGTGAATCCCAGTTGCCTGTCTTATAGAAGCATGTTATGCACTTCATCGGTTTCTATAAATTAATCTCTTACCATCTGCTACATGGCGTATCCTCCTTTTCATCATACGAGGATCCAGCTGACTGTTGGACGTCCTCGTCGGCACTCCTCCCCCTTTCCAATCATTGGGCCCAACCCATACGCCATCCCGCCAGTGCCAATTTCCTGACCATCAAGCATGGCATTCAATTCACCGAGAGTCGGCTTACAGACTTTGAGACGAATGGAGCTCAGTATCGTACTCAGACATAATGAGAGGCTTCTCGCAAGAGTACCGCGTCCAGCAATGAAGGGGGGCACGGCCAAGAAACCGAGAGGGAGGAAGGAAGCGTCTCAGCATGAGACAGAACAGACGTTGGAGGAATCACACCTTGAGACAACGGGGTCATCAGAGGCCGCAAGAACTTGCTTCACTGCTGGTGCTATGAAGACTGCGAACTAAGCATTCATAAAAGACTGATTGAGTAGACAGGCGTCGTTCTTGAATGAAGTATATAGAAGGTCATGTGTTGCACCACAACAGATGGTATATCGACAGATGGGGCTGGCTGGGACATGAACCTTTGATCGGATGCGTGGCTACGAATGGATCCTCAGCTGCAACTCATCAAGCTCGTCTACAATTGTGTTCGATGCGCTTCCATTTGGAACTGTATACAAATTCCCGAGGCTCCGGGGCAACCATTTGTTATTGACCTGGATTGACCCGGATTGACACCTAGGCTCTCTGGTCCACCGATCCAAGAGGAATACAGCTCCTATATCCTGGAAGCCGAAGCTACATAGGCCCAAGGCAGACCAAGTGACTAACGTAGTATCTCTTGTTATGCGTTGTGAATCCTCGTGCACTTAAACATGAGTCTTTTAGAGCCAACCTGCCAAACAATGATCATTGGTATTAACTGGCTGGGGCCGTGTGCTACGTGAAGAAAGAGAAGGTAACAAAGGCAACTGCTACTAGATCTACATACCACTAAACTGCAGATGAATTGGTGCAAGATGCTAACTAGGCAGACGAGACTTCCCAACTGAAAAACCGCACTATAGTGACTTACAGTTTGTTTTGAATCATTGTAATCGCCACTGTTGATCAGACTTGGTACTTGCAAACTCTCCAGTTCATCAAGGACTATCTCATCACAACTTATAGCTCCTCGCATCATCAAACGAAGCCCACGCAGCATTCATGGCATCCACAGCATTGAAGTTGTCTCTCCCGATGCCTAGCTCCCCCGACTTTCGTATCTTTTGCGACCGATGTATTTTCCCGGTCCTGCTACACAGTGTTATCGCTCTCACTGCCATGCAGTACTACGTTTTTCAGGAAGACTGTGCTCCGAGTAACCTGCTTCGTGCTAATGTCGACGTCTGCGTCATGCTTGCCCCAGACTGGCATCAAAGGCGAGCTTCTGACAAGCGCACCCTTACCAATGTGTGTCACGGTATACTCGTCCTACTACTCCTCGCGCTAGTATGTCTGGGAATTCTGGATATTCTCGGCTATTTCCTGGGACTTCCAACCTTGATCAGGGACCTTTCAAATCAGCAGAGGTGTCGACATATGACTGGCGCTTTCGATAATGTCAAATGGTCGTTCTATGCTACTGGCCTGCAGTGCGATGCGACGGTGCAGGAATCTATTATTCAAGGGGCTATCGCCGAGTACATCCGGAACGCGGAGAATGGGACAATCTGTGGCACCCAGTGCTTGCGTCTGGATCATGGCGGTACCTGGAATGGGTGGTTGAAGTTGGGCTCGGTCAGCAGCTTTAAAGAGGATGCTTACTGTGGAGTCGGCCTGCCGTTTGACACAAGTCTCTCTGGTGGAAACGACAATATCTAATCTGTCGCGCAGGATTTATTGCTGCTGGGATGTTGAAGTTGCCGGCGGGCTCTAACGTGTCTCGGGTGATACTCCTTTTGTTCCTGGTTGAGGAGTAGGCAAGGTCAGCACGATCGATGTCTCTATTGCGCTGTGTTGGCTTTGAGGTATGGAGGTTGCTCTAGATTGGTGGGAACTGATTGTTGAATCTTTGAACGAATGGAACTGCTATGACTTTGACGATCCTTCTCCTCCATTGTATGAGTATGAACCTTTAGACTATCACACATGTGCTCTTTTCCTTTGCAGTAGTCATTGGCTCTTGTGAAACACGGATTGCCTGATCTCAGGAACGTATTATCAGTTTATGAATGCCTTCGATTGAATAAGTCACAAGTTCAAGAAGCACCTACCTCATGGAAGAGCTCCTTGACGTTGAATTGATCCTGAGCAGAGCACTCCATATATCTAGCAGCGCCCAGTTTTCTAGCCATCCTCTCACCCTCTTGACGCGTTACATGTCCTCTCCGGTCCTTCCTGACTTGTAGACCAGAATTGTAGTCCCTTGCGTCGATCTGGGTACCAACCAGCAGCCACCGAACCCCAGAACAGCAACTCCGTAGTTCATCGCACCAGTAGTATTTCACGCTGGAGAAGGATTGACGGTTGACAACAGAGAAGCAGATGAGAAACACGTCGGTATTGAGATAACAAAGCCGGCGAATCCGGTTCCTTTCGTCGTCGTTCCAGGTGTCCCAGAATCCCAGGCTGTAGGGCCGGCCATCAACTCTAAGTGTATCAGCAAAACCGATGATTGATTTCTGATTTCTCAGTCTGCCTACCTGATATCCACTGCGCAGTTGTCAAATACTTGGAAATCGGGGTTGCATAGTTGATTGGTCACGTATCGGGTCAAGAGTGTTGTCTTGCCAACCCCGTTGTCACCAATGAGCACGCATCTGTCTATCATTAGTTACGTGCAGCGTGTCAGGTATGACTATTTGAGATTCAATATTATATACTTCACGTCTTTGGCACAACCTGTCATATTCTTCTCCCTGTGTGCCCTTGAAAAAGGCTCTCATCTTGAATGCGGACCTTCGGAGATCGAAGGACACTGTCGCTCGTATTTCTGACGACTAGCCTAATTACTATCTCTGGGGCTTTCAAATGCCCAGAGTTACAACGGTCTATTCGAAATTGAGACTGCGTTGAATAAAAATTGCATGGTGGTAAGAACAGATTATTTCATAACTGTAGGTCTATCTAATCGACTTCTATACATTTGATCACCACCTCCCCCCACGAGGCTGATCACTCCCACCGAGAAGGCTATTTCTATTCTCATGGGTGATCTCAATCTGATTAGACACTACAATGCCACCGGGAGGATGGTCAGGACTAGTGCCGCGTGCACCAAATGCCTCCAAGTTATTCATCTTCACATCGTCCACTATCCGCTCCTCACTCTCGCTGAACGTCAAGTTGGCGCTAATAGGATGCGCTGTCGGCGGAACCCGACGATTCCGGCTGAATGATTCACCAGCGCCGCCACCGATAGTCTGAAACCCACTGGGGAATTTGTCTGTCTTCTGGGAGCTGCCGAATGCGGTGCCAAATAGCCGCGAGAGCCAGGATCGAAAGAGATGAAAGACCATGGGAAGGTTGGTAGTAACCACTGCGACGAAGGCCTCCCTATTTCCCCATTCGCCGGCCAGCTGTGCGCCATCGACGGGGTCCTGCGGGTATGCGTGTTAGCTCCCGGCTGGGGGTGGCAAATGTGACATCACGACTTACCACCAAGACAAACACGCTCTTCAGGATAGCGCACACGAGCACGAACAGCCCGGCGCCGAAGACGACGGTCGCGGCGATCTTTTTCATGAGTTTTAGGCGGGATTTCCAAAGCATGGGGATGGGGATTAAGATGAGGTAGATATCGGTCGACACGTTGGATGCAAAGGAGGCCCAGATGATCGGCCTGGATATGGCGGCCTGGCAGACATCTACAAGGGGAATTGTCAGAGAACGATTGATCGGATGAGGCCGCAATGGTGCAAACTTACTGCCAGGATCTGGGTTGATCTGCCAGTACTTGTGGAATGGCCGGCAAGCCGCGAAGATGGTGATTATGCTGACGAGGAATGTTCCGATGACAAGGCCGAACCCAACGTAGATGGGATTGCGATACCGCTGGCTAAGACCGTCCTGTCGAGCGCATGAGTACCAATTGCAATAGAAAGAAGTCCTTGTAGTCTTACTGTAAGTCGAAGGTAGAAGGCCAGCATGGACAACTTGAGTGACCACATCAACACCGAATATGTAGTCCACCCAGCGACTTGAATTTTCGACCCAATTACCCTGTATACGTGTGAGCTCGGTCGCACCTGTGTACTCTTCGAGTCTAGACATACGCCGCTCGGTATTCTGGACCATCAGGGGACAGTGCAGCCCGTTGAGCGTCGGTGAAGCCGTTATTCGCAAGGCCATGCGCGACATGACTCACGCTGTACGCAAGAGCCGTCTGCGCCGTGTAGAATACCTGGTCGAAATAGGCATTAGCAACTGATTGACCCATATCCACGGGTGTTTCACGAACAATTCCAACCCACACAAGCAAGTCTTCGGCTTGCAGGTGTCTGAACCCCACGGCTCTCACCCGGGAGTACGTCCGGAGCAGGGTCACCGTAACGCCAACTGCATACAGCGTCCAGTGCTCAACCGTGGACTTGTATAAGGCTGCCTGAGCAGCTTCATCTGCGGCAGAGTCGGTCGACATTAGAGAAACAAAGCGTCCGGGCCAGCATGGCCAACTGGCGGATTGACGAGAGCGTAGAGTAACAACATCGGACTTAGCTTTCCTATGTACGACAAGAATAAAAAAATAGGCGAAAGATATTATCGAACAACAAGACCAGAAAAATAGAAAAAAGTATATTTTCGGCCCCCTCGTATGCCGGTCGTGGTCATTGCCGAGTTCATCTAATGCTGGCAGGGCGTCGGAGCTATACGGATCAGTGGCCAGGATCCGGCCTATGACGATACCCGATCTCGTTAGGTTCTCCAGCGCCTAGAAGCAGCCTAGCAGGGATGCGACAGGGTTTATGATGGGTTCACCAATCCCTTGCGCCCGTTAAATGAACTCTGATTAATTGGTACCTGCGCCCTCATGCCACCTGCAATAGCCAAGGATGTACTCTATCCCGAACGAGGGGTTAAAATGCGACATGCCCCTGTACATAATGTAACCTAGGCGCTCGATCGAGACCAATCAATTGTGCATCTCTCTTTATCTGAAATCCTTCTCATTTTCCCTCGCTCTGTTTCGAGTGAAACTTTCTTCTTGCTGCCCGTCCAATGCGTTGGCTCAAAATTGAGGCTGTCGCAGCCCTCGCTGCCTCGGCTGTACCCGCATCCTGCCTATCAGTGCCCGTTGCCTGTGATCTTGGAGGCATCTGTCCACGCGGAGATGCTGACTTGCAGGAGCTGGGAGGAAAGCTGTCGAGTACTGGCAAGATCTACTTCCCTGGATCGACTGAGTTTGAACAGGCGTCCACACGGTGGTCTGTTCTGGATGCACCCAAAGTAAACGTTGTCGTGGTTCCCGGGACGGAGAACGATGTCGTTGAGACGGTGTGTTGTCCTTGCCTCTACTATTCTCTCTCAGTTTTTCCATTGATAATGGGTATGGATCGCTAACTGGTGATAGGTGAAATACGCCAACAAGAAAAACTTGCCTTTTCTGGCGTACAATGGCGTGCATGGAGCCATTACCACCCTTGGCAGGATGGACCATGGCATCGAGATCTACCTCAACCAGTTGAGCAGCGTGGAGATCTCCAAGGATGGGAAAACAGCCAAGATTGGCGGCGGCACCATCTCCAAAACCGTCACCGACCAGCTTTGGGCGGCGGGAAAGCAGACGGTGACGGGAACATGCGAGTGCGTCAGCTATCTGGGACCTGCCCTTGGTGGCGGACATGGATGGCTTCAGGGACATCATGGACTGGTTGCAGATCAGTTCGTCTCAGCCAATATCGTCCTGGCCAACGGCAGCCTGAAGACGATTGATGCGAGATCCGATCTCTGGTGGGCTCTGAATGGAGCAGGCCACAACTTTGGCATTGTGACTTCTGTGACCACCAAGATCTATGATATCCAGCACGCCGACTGGGCAATTGACACGCTCATCTTCAGCGGCGATAAAGTCGAGGCTGTCTACCAGGCTGCCAACGAGCACCTCCTCAAGAACGGCACTCAGCCCGTGGATCTCATCAACTGGTCGTACTGGCTCAACATCCCCACCGCTGACCCGAACAACGTAAGTATTATATACCCTATCCACAAGTTGTTGCCTTGTCTCACAACCTCTAGCCCGTCATCCTATTTTACATCATCCAGGAAGGAGTAAAGACAGTCGACCCAGCCTACACGAAGCCCTTCCACGACATCGGTCCGCTATCCGCCGAATCTATCGGAGGAAGCTACACTGATCTCGCTGGATGGACTGGCATCGCCACGACCTCCCCGCCATGCCAAAAGGCCGGACTCGTCAACCCCCGCTTCCCCATCTATCTCGAAGGGTACAACGTCCCCGCCCAGAAGAAGGCCTACGACATCTTTGCCGCCGCCACCCGCGGGTCCTCGGCGTTCAACAACTCCATCTTCATGTTCGAGGGCTACTCCATGCAAGGTGTCCGGGCTATCAACAGCAAGTCCAGCGCCTTTGCCTTCCGGAATGAGAACCTTCTTGCCGCGCCGCTGATCACCTACGCGCCTGCCGGGCCGGAGCGCGACAATGACGCCGCGCAGCTGGGTAACCAGCTCCGTCAGATCCTCTTCCAGGCTAGTGGGCTCAAGGAGATTGGCGCGTATGTCAACTATGCCTATGGCGATGAGACGCCGAGTCAGTGGTACGGCAGTGAGCAGTGGCGCCAAGACCGTCTGCGGGCTTTGAAGAAGAAGTATGACCCGGCAGGCAAGTTTAGCTTTTTTGGCCCGATTGCTTAGGGTGGTCATGAGGAGGTTATCTGGAATCATTGTACAGACTTTATTGCGGACCTTCTAGTATAGTAATAGATGAAGTATTGCTTCAGTGGATAGGTACAAACAATTCAAGTAGAGTATCCCAACTCTCCTCGAGATCGTACATCGTAACTAACTGTAATAAAAGTTAGATACATAGTGCGTCCCATGACCAACTCAGGTATAATAGGTTCTGAGGCCGGACACCATTCTAGTCTCATTGACTCAGACTCTACTTCATCCCACCGTTTCCCTAATCTCTGGGCCATAAAGCATCCTTCCAAGATCCAGAGATTATCAAGCCGACTTCAACTTTTCTCTTGCTTGACCAACTGGTGTGTGTCATCCAAGCAAGTTGCGCCAAACCTCCAGCACTCCTCGCAGATATCAAACTGTGCAAAGTTGCATATCGAGCAGCGATTCGCACATTCGAGGAAAGTCGAGGCTCGACATATAGCACAGATTACATTGCCACGAGGCCCAAAATCATCGCCAGGATGGAAAGAACCCCACTTGGGATCGTCCCCGTGGTCTCGTGATAAAAGCTTTGCAATGCGACGGTGCCTTCTCGTGGTGGCTTCCATGAGAGCTGTACGACCGAAGACATCAGTTGTGTCTCGGTCAATATCTGGAGCCTCTAGTAGTGCTACCACAGTATTTCTCAGTCCACAGACAGTGGGGCCCATTAAGGGCGTGCGGCCATACTTATCCTTTTTGTTCGGATCAGTTCCTGCCTTCAAAAGCAGCTTCACAAGGGGTTTTGAGTTGTAACGGCGGTCCACCAAAGTGTATAGGTCCTCGCCCATTTCTATTAGCGGTATTTGGATCTGCGCCATGATGGAGCAACAATATCACCACTGACTCCATGCCGCTAACTGAAAGAGCATGCGGCACTGTACGCCTTTCTCCTCTTGTTATCTCTCTCGTTGCGGTATTCCAGCCTCCCCCAAGAGCCCAAAGCAGCGGTGATTGATTTGAGTCGTCGGAACAATTCACATTTGCACCCCTCTCAATAAGTATTTCCACAATCGCCTCAACCCCTTTACTAGCCGCCCAGAAATTGGGTCTTTGTCCCAATTTGGCTTGGTGGTCTGGTTTGGCACGCCAGTCAAGCAAAAGCTTGACGATTCTATCATGCCCATTGGCCGCAACGAAAAAGAGCGGTGTCTGGCCACACACTGTAGTGTTTGGATGAGCACCCATTTTGAAGCAAAAGTTGTATGATAATGGATGTGTTCTGTATGTTGGGACGGGCGCGATGGGGGGTTAACGCTGCAAGTAATAGAGGTGTGCGGTCGTCCTTGTCCTTCGAGTCAGAATTAACACGCTTTGATTCGAGAAGAACTCTGGTAGTGTCAAGGTGGCGGGCTTTAGCAGCATAGGCGAGCGGCGTTCTGCCTTTGGAGTCTCGAATGTCCACGTCCTGATTTTGACGTATATACTCGGTAATAATGCTTGCTAAACCACCATGAGCTGCGAGATGTACCTTCGTCAATCGATACTTCGTCAATGGATACAGGAAAGGTGTAACCCGCTCTGCCCAACCCGGTCTATCACGTAGGGCAGAATGTGCTATGATGTCTCGAAGCTCCTGGAAATTTGATTCTTTCTCCAAAAATGCCATTATAGACGTCATTAATTCTTTCGACGTGTCCAGAGCCGCTGAGGCATGTGCTAGCCAATAGTTCGCACAATAATAATGAAGAGGATAAAGTTCTTGCCGGCGCTCATGATCAGTACGGATTGTAGAGCATCCACTGGAGAAAGCCGCAAATGAAAGATACGTGATGGATGTCTGGGCAATTTCTGCTTCTGAATCGCAAAGTAAAGGGGGGCCCAAGAGATACTGCTTCGTTGTGTAGTGAGCCAAGCGACTTAGTCCGGTATTTCGGTCGAAAACAACCAAGCCCGCGCAGACTGAATCAAGAATGTCAATGTCCGGCAAGAACTGGCGGTCCAAATCCGTTTGACCAGAGCGAGTCCCAAGCACATGCTGAAGCTCCTTGCCAAAGAGTGCTGGCTTGCAGTAGGCAAACCAAGACAGAACTCTCATTGCCATTTGGCAGCACTGTTCCGATTTAGACTTTATTCTGTCGATCGCCTGATTATATGCTTTCCCCAGTCCAGTTCTCCCACGGGGCAAGTGATCGAGAGCTCCTTCGAGGTCACCCATTCTAAGATATTCCTTCAAGTGGTCCATGTGCAATGTGGCGATTAAGAACCTAGATCAAAGCTCGGTTGACTTCAGATAAACCATCTATGGGGCAGGGCTTTAGTAGCTTACTTTTCTTCTGCGCTCTTCATAACCTCACGACAACGTCGTCTTGGACATTGGAATACCGCGAGATCTTTGACCGAAGCAAGGTAGGTAGCGTTGTGTTTACATATTTTAAGATATCGTTGTCTTGCGCGCGGATTTCCCCTTGAATGCATCCTTCGGACTGTGACATAATCTCTGAGTTAGGACGAGACGTAGCAAGAATATTGATTGGTTTATCTTTCTCAAATATAAATAAGGCCGAGAGTAAGACCTGCAGCTCTTCTGAGTTTGAAGAATAGTACTCATCCAAGGCGTCAATCACAACGAAGATGCTCTGGAACGATTGCGCGGTCTGTGATAGGGAGACCGAATCTCCTTGACACTGTCCCAGCATTGTGAGAGGTGGCTTGAACCAAGGTAGTGACTTGTTATAACGGGGTAATCTGCGATGGGGACAATTGGGTACGGTTGAGTCTTTCAAGCGCGACCTCTTGGAGGTGTATTCCGATACCGCATCAAAGCATGTCCCATTGTTCCATTCTAAGCCTCTAATCGAGATAAGTGTCTTCTTGAGATAAATGAGACTTTTCCCGACAAATGTCCAAGAGCAAGAATATCTCCTGCCGATGCCAAGCAAGTTGGACGGAAGTCCTGAGGAAGCCACAATATCCTCTTACCCTGACAACAAATCCACTGGTTTTCCAAAATAGATACCCCAATAATGCCTTGGGACCAAGCCCAATTAGAGTGCTCCTCTAGGCTCTGGCATAGCTCGCCGGTGTATGGATCCCAAATCTTGACAGTGTTGTCGTTGGAGGAAGATGCTAGCCTCCGGCTATTTGATGAGAAGGCAACAGAATAAACAAAGCTAGAATGGCCCTTAATGGTCTTAGAAAGCTTGCACTTGTGGATATCCCAAAGCTTGACAGTATTATCATGAGAGCCAGATGCCAGCAGCTTCCCGTCAGGCGAAAAAGCAACAGATATAACCATATTAGAATGGCCATGAAGAGTCTCGCGCAGCTCACCCTTATGGAGATCCCAAAGCTTAATAGTATTGTCGTCAGAACCAGATGCCAGCAGCTGGGAGTCAGGCGAGAAGGCAACTGACTCAACAGAGCTGGAATGTCCTTTAAGGATATAGCACACCTTGGCCTCCTTAAGATTCCAGAGATTAATAGTTTTGTCATGGGAGCCAGATGCTAATAGCTGACCATCCAATGAGAAAGCAACAGAAAAAACCGAACTGGAATGGCTTCCAAGGGTCTGACGTAGCTGACCCGTGGTAGGATCCCAGAGCTTAATGGTATTATCAACAGAGCTTGATGCCAGGAGCTGCCCATTAAGTGAGAAAGCGACAGAACAGACCCAATGCAAATGGCCCTTCAAAGATTTATGTAACTTTGGTGTGCTCAGGTCCCAGAGCTTGATACTTTTATCATGTGAGCCAGATGCCAGTAGTTGGTTGTTGGGCGAGAAGGTAACAGCGAGAACTGAATTTGAATGGCCTTCAAGGATCTGGTACAACTTACCCGTACTGGGATCCCAAAGCATGATGGTGTTATCGATGGAACCAGATGCCAACAGCTGCCCGCTGTGGTTGAAGGCAAGTGAATAAACCCAATTAGAATGGCCCTTCAATGTGTGACGTAGTTCTCCCGTTTTGGGATTCCAGAGCCTGATGGTTGTATCATGAGAGCCAGATGCCAGCACCTGGTTATTGGATGAGAAGACAATTGAACGAATCGGTCCTTCATGGCCTGTAAGAGTCTGCTGAAGCTCCCCTGTGCTTGGATCCCAGAGTTTAATAGTGTTATCATGAGAACCAGATGCTAGCTGCTTTCCACTGGGCGAAAAAGCAAGAGATAGAACTGTACTAGAATGGCCCCAGAGAGTCTGACACAGCTCGCCTGTAGCAGGATTCCAGAGCTTGATAGTCTTGTCAACAGAGCTAGATGCTAATAGGTGTCCATTAGGGGAGAAGGCGACTGAATAAATATAATCAGAATGACCCTTGAAGGTTTGACACAACTCTCCAGTTCCAGAATCCCATAATTTGACACTGTTGTCATGAGAGCCGGATGCCAACAGCTGACTGTCAGGGGAGAAGACAATAGACCGAACTGAATCTAAATGTCCACTCAGGGTCTGGTGCAGTTCGCCAGTATTAGGATCCCACAGTTTGATAGTGTTGTCCTGGGATCCAGACACTAATAGCTGGCCGTTTGGTGAGAATACAACACAACAAACTGAACTAGTATGGCCCTCAAGGGTCTGTAGTTCTCCATTCCATGTCACCTCAACTTGTGGTATCTTCTTCCAACCTGACAATTCAACCTGGAATAAGCGTCTGACTATCGAGTCTCCTGGGGCAAATATAAGTGCCGATGAATAAAGCTGAAGGGGCGCAGTATCAGCTATCTGTCGGTTTCTAAGAATAAACCGCCAAGCGTCATGTAGGAGTTCCGATAATTCAGGCGCTTTAACATCCTATATTCTTCAGCATTCGCAAGTCCATTAAACCAGTAGATATTTACCTGCACGATTACCCGTAATGTCTGAATCATTTCAACAGCTTCAGAGGTGATAGCAAGTAGACTCATTGCCTCAATCCAATGAAGGAAGTGAGATCGAAGAAACTCGAAAACTTGGGTTAACTCGTTGACTAGGTCGTGGCTTTGTTTGAGGTGGTGCATCCAGTAGCGACAAGAGTATTGTAATTCTGGTGGTAGACACTGGCGAATATCTTGGGAGTTAATTTCTGCCCTATGCGCTCCAGGGCTTGACAGATTGCAGATATCTTTCCGTAGATGAGTCTGCATTGCTTTGAGACAGAGCCTAGCAATTTCCTTGTGCTTGGTTGGCTCGTCCACATGAAACTTCATTCTAGAGCGGACCAGGAAGTCCCGAAACGACAGATGTAGAATCCTAACCGGCTGATCTCGGTTACAGGGAAGGTTTAAAACCGATCGGAATGAATCTAACCGGTTATTGATCTGGTCTGCTCCTATCCCAAGGAACCGAGACAGTGTATTGATAGAAAGTGGAACCGCAAGAAGTATAATAACACCCACGATATCCTGGAACTCCTGCAGGAGCTGCTGCTGCTCTGACTCGTTGCTTTCTTGATCCTCAAGTAGTCGCGACAGAATTGGCAGGTATATCTTATCCATTCTCGATATGTATTTGTATTGGTCTTTTAGGAGCTCCTGGAGGCGCAATTTTGGTTCCCACCTTGAGTTTTCAATGTAGCGGCACACAGTGGCAGCCGAGATGAACAGTGGAACGCATACCCTGACGAGCTCTTGGATTTTGCAATCGCCAGGCCAATCTTGAGAGATATTTCTGTCATGTCTGATTTTCGCAAATCGGTCTTGTAGGAATAAATGGATGTCGCGTTCTGTCACTTTTTCTGGAATGTCATGAAGAGCAAGGTCCTGGTAAGCCCGATCCCCGATCTCTGAAAACCCAAGACTGATTGGGAGTTCAGGCCTGCTGGTCAAGAAGATCCGAAGGCGAATTGATCCCGCTTTTTGTAGAAGAGGTAATAACCGTATTATGTTTCGGATATCTTGATCATGTTCACATTCATCTAATGCATCGATTACCATCACAGCGGTTTGAGATTGTCGTCTGGGTTGCTCAAGACTAAGCAGTGGTTGAAGGAGTAATTTCTCGAATTGCTCCCTGAGTGATTTCGACGCAATACCAGGGTCATTATCAAGTGCCTTTCTCACACCAGGCCCCAGGTCAGTGCTCCAGAGCATCAGTTGCCTGATTAATGTCGGAAAAAACTTCTTTGCTTTCCCTCGGTCCCCTTCACCCCTCTTAAAAAAGAAGCTGGCACCCAGATGGTCCGTATTCTTTAATAACCTTGCTACAGTCCGAGATATTGTGGATTTCCCTGTCCCGGCCATTCCCTTTAACCAGAGAATGCTCCTCGAGGATGGCGAAGTTGCCCATTCCATTATCTCCCGAAGAAGCTCGGTTCTAGTGCCCTGGAGGCATTCAACTTCATCTCGATCGGAGAACGACTCGAACTCTGCCTCTATCACACCTTCTAACTTCTCAAGATCTATATGTTGATTGATCCGATCGGTATTCTGGACCACGCCGACCATCAGAGAACTGTGCGGTTTGGTTAATCACACCGAGCTAGAGCATGGTCAGGCATAAACCTACGTCTGGTCCACCTGTAGCGATAAGAGGAATGAAGATTTATATCTCTCAAGGTTCTTCGTTACGCACTCCACCTCTGTGCGTTTGAGGGGCCACTTCAAGGCTCGTAATCCCACTTTCCCCATCAGCCTTTTTCCCTTTCCAAGATCGAGACTCGCTTCTAAGGCCTGGAGTTCGGAGCAGCAATCGGTAATACTGGTAACAAGTCGTGAGGATGTAGGTAAGCTCTTATCATTTTGAAGGATTTCCTGCAGTTTTTGAAGTATGTCTTGCAGGCCGGTAAGCGCCCGCTGTAGGTTAAGGATTTCACTTCGCGCATCCTTCACCTCTCGAATATAGCCTCCGCAAAGGTTCACAAGACTTCCCGTCAATTGGATAATGGCGATGACGCTGGCCGCCGACTCCATAGGGTAGACGCAGCATAAACGTATCTCCACACAAATAAGCACGGCGGCGATCTGAGAATACGAATTCGAGTTCGAAACATAGGCGAGGCTTTTATGGCGAGCTGAAGCGGGGTAAAATAAGTCCTAAGCGCGAGGCTGTGACCGAACGTGCATGCATGGCATAACCCCAATATGACTAATTATGCTTTTCCATCCCAGAAGGGGTCCTGGGTTGCCGGTTCGATTTCGGGCCCAAGCCGTCCCAGAACTACCTCGTTGCGGCTCTGGCCACCTCATTAAGTTCATTAGCAATATGACGCGCCATCATGGCACCACGACTTTCGCCCCCAGCTGGTGGTGATTGTAATATGATCAGCAGCAAATCTTTGGCTGCATTTCAGATGGCGTCCTCCTTAGATAAGAAGATAGATCTGATGTAGGCGCGGCCGCCAGGCTGTGAGTGGCACGCAAGGAGGGCATACCCCTACTAGTTGCTGTGTAATTCTGATGCTTGTAGCGCTTTACTTACATTTAGCTGTACCAGGCTAATAGTTTTATGTATCCCGACCGCAGTAAATCTTTGCCAACATCGCACTGCCAGTGCTTTATGAACCCTGGCCTTCTCATCACTCCACATAGGCCACGGCGCAAGAAAAGGAGTCACAAAGAAAAAGACCAATCTGGTGAATGCTCAGGGACGAACTTCTCATCAATGTCCTCCTTTGTTGCTAAGCTCCACCATGTGAAAAGTTTGCTGGACGGAGACGAGTTTTCGAATCCCTGCGGCAGATCATCAAAAACAGAACTGTCCGGACATATATCTCTTGGCCGGTTGATCAACCCAATTAGATACAGTCGCCAGTTATCCCATATTGGGATTCCAAGGCGTCGAAAGGCCTGGAAATCCACATATTTCAGAGGATGCATGACATACTGATGAAAGCGGAGATGGTTGCGATACGTGCCTACAGCGCCATTTTGTCTTCCGGCGCGCCAATAAATCTGTTCCCAGTCTTGATCCGCGGCTGGATTCTTTGAAGGGGTGGGTAAGATTAAACGTGCCGGAGCAGTTGAGGGCGATTTTTCTAATGAAGGAATGGTCACCAGAAAAGGGAAACGGTTGTCGAGGGATATTGTCTCGCTAGGATAAATGACAGCCAAGCACTCCGCGATCGTTTGGAGTTCTTGGAGACGCCATTTCAGCCAGCATTCTTTGACATAGCGCTCAGTGAAAGAGATTTTGTCCTCTAGAGACCAGTCCCATCGTGTGTTTGCCGCGTGCAAAACGCTACTGAATGTTGCAAGCGTCCATAGAATGCGATGTGTTCGATATGTTTCAGCCCAGGAAGGAGGATGATATGTAATCCGGATGGGTTCGCTTGGGGGCTCAGATAATCTTCCCTGTATCCATTCAACGGAATTGCTGGTTGAGCCAACCACACGGCGAGGCGCTGCAATCATAAGACGATCCAAAAGAATATGAATGCAAGCAGAAGCAGCGTGACAGATACTCGCCGCTATACTGATGGCTTTTCGCACGGCTCCAAAAGAACTGTCGGTGGGGAGAGAAAGCGGCACAATAGATGTTGTGTAAGCGCCATCTAGTAGCTCTGGCAGGCTCGAGGGAGTAAATGTTGCATCTGATTCGAGGAGTACGATGTTGCGAAATTCGTACTGTAGCCCATGGGAGAGAATCGGACAATTCTTCATGACCCGCTCAGTGATGGTCTTGTAATACACGCCAAACACTTGATCCGCTCGGGTGGACGTTCTGAGCAAGCTATCTAAGCTAGCAAAGTCGGCACAAAACTCAAGGATGGACACTATTACCTCAGGCGGGAATGTTGAGAAGGGATCCATGGTGAGTGAGCGATCATGGAGAAAAGTGGGAGAGATAGGGAGACAGGGCCCAATTTAAATCAAAATTCTTGGCCCTCTGCGGTGTTGCAGTTATCGAGAGGTAGTAACTAGTACTACGGCAATTAGCGTCTGTCATGGTACCAACTGTCCCACATTCCCACTCCCACAAGATTTCTCTTTAAAAAAGTCCTTCAAGTACCTATAACTTATCAACCAAGCCCATTCCGCCAGATTTAACTCTTGTTGGGACCTTTTTTCTTATAGATGAGCAGCACAAGCAAACAAGTCAAATGTCCAGAGCAGTGCAGTGTGCCACAGGACGTTCTGAAATTGATAGGTAAATCCATTCAGCATCCTGTCTCTCGTCAACCCAGGTATCCCTATATTTTGGCTCTCCGGGTCCCGGCTAACTTGGAAGATCAGTGAGCGCCGTTCAGCTCTGATACTCCCAGAGACCCTCATCTAACCCGGAACTATCTCTCTTGCCATTGCCCTTGCCCTTGCCCTTGCCCTTGCCCTTGCCCTTGCCCTTCTTCTTGCCCGTGCCCGGCACGATTGTAAACATAGCCTGATACCAGTCTTCATAATTCCCTTTCGCATCTTTGCCAGGCGTTTTGAAGACCGTTACCGATTCCACAGTCTTCACTCCAAGTTCTTTTTTGTGATCGACAATAAACCAAGCTACTCCGCCTCCGTTGGGTGTCCCCAGAATCGCTTTCCCTTCGTCTGAAGTCATTGAAAACTCGACCCCTGGCCACTCAGATAGACTCTGGCCGGTTCGTCTGAGAGCTTCGTTGATAATATTTTTCGTGTCGTCATTTATAATGTGATTTCGGAAGAAATACTTGAGGTTTATGAGCTCCTTCGGGTTTTGAGCAAACCGTGCCCAGGTAAGGAATGTCACATCAGACCATTGGGTCAACGGTGGCTGTCGCCGAGGAGAGTCATTTTTGGTCTCTTCCCAGGGGCTGAAACTCTGCTCGGCCACAACAAAGCCGTCGGCGGGGTTCATTATGCCGGAATAGTGCCCGTAAGTTGCCTAAAAAGGAGTTTAGTGATCTTCAGCGTGGTATGAATCAGTAAAGGGAAAAGGTACAAGATATCGTTTTCCGTCTTTCCCGGTCCAGTCCGAATCTTGATACAAGACGAATCCCTTATTTGGGGGAAAGGTTGTAGATAGTTTAAGCGCACTGAAGGCGTTACGTAGGCTTATCGTCGTTTCGGTCTCGCGGGCGTCTCCAATATAGTAGTCCTGAGGGGTCCAATACATATCGAGGTCGTCTCCTGTCCAAACTGGCTTTGGCTCTCCAGTCTTTGGATGAGGGGGCGTTTCTAGACGTTCACAGTTGCACATGTGGCCCTTTCCATTTTGAACCGCCTTATCCCATGTCAAGGGGGGTGGTTTGTCGTCTGCGCGAGGGTGCAGAGAGATATTCGAAGATTTGGAATGATGGAGCCAGTCCGCAGAATCGACCAGAGACTCTGCGCGTGTGTGCGGAACAGAACGGGCTGAGACTTGAACAAAGATCAAGAGACAGACAGCAAGGAAAGTCAATGCACGAAGAAGCAATCTTCTCGCCATCTTGAATCACAACCTTAGTTCTGACGGACTATCCCTCCTGTAACGATAATTGAAAGGAAACTATCTTGTAGATTCATTGTCGTTGAGAGGTTTATATTAATCACATTGAAAGGTGCTCCGAGGAGTCCCGAGGCTTCTGCGCATCTACCCAGGTCAGCAAATTCAGCAAGCGCGGAGCTAGCCCACCCATCGAGTCCGAGACAAGGTTTCTGTGGATAGGCAACAGAACGAGAGACTGTACTGTAGTTCCGCCGAAAATGACGGTACGACCTCAGCCCATGCCTAGCATGAAGACATTTGAGCAAGCTAGGCAATACCAGTGGAGGCAAAACCTCAAAATCCTGATATGGTCTTTCTTCCGGCGCTAGGTCAAAGTACTTGATAATCTCCATATCAAGTCCATTTCGAAGAGTCGTCGAAGAGCAGGCCAGGTATCATCTCCGCTTTAATTTCCTGTGCGGGACGCGAGTATAGCGCTATTCTCAAATCTCAGTCGCGGAGCCCAGGATGCGTTGTGCAGTGATCTAGGCCCCCCGTGTCGACAAATTGATTATAAACAATGGGTAGACTCTGATTACACTACACGGAGTATAGAAAGGCGAAAACGAAGCGCCAAGATCGGGGCTGTTGTAGAGTTGCACTCTGCTGTGGTAAACTATTTCGGTAGCGTCGTGGCCAAAGTTTGGTCATAGCTAGGTCCAGCTAGCTTATGTGAATCTCCTGGAGGCTGGTAGTGCTAGCGCCATTGTAGTTAGTGATGTCTTTCAGGTTCATAAGAGCAGAAGAGCATTTAGCTTGCGAACAGCCGCACTAACTCATCATAGTACCTACTGCCGTAAAGGGAAAGAGCATTGGACCTCTCACAGTTTGAGAGAATGTGGATAGGCCATGGCTTGGGGCCGTATTGCACTCATCGCCGGCCACAATTCTGATGGAAATTGGTTTTCTCCACTGCTTGGCAACGAGTAATTTCCGCGGGAGGTGGATTGAATTCATGGATATATGCATGGAGTACATTGTACATACACCATTCGTGTTGACTAGCGAAAGGAATAATAAGCTATTGAATGACATGCATGTTCATCCGTTTCTTAGTCTCCACCTTTCTACTGTAACCGAGCGTGAATCCGCGCGAGTATATTAGCCATGCCCTTCAGCCAATCGGCCTACCTTCGGCGCCTCAGCCCTGAGCCCCTGACTGCTAGTCTGCCACGGACCAACGGCCACCAAGATCCCAGTTGAGCGCCGATCAACTCTATGAGGCAAATCATCCTGCGGGATTTTGAGCTTTGATGCTGGGAGATACCTTCAATTCAGTAAAAGTGTAGATATATACGTCGTGTCGATTCATGTGACGCGGTAAGTTCAAATGACGAAGAGCCTCAGTATACAATGTGAGCATAATGTACTGGAAATATTCCGCCAAAATGTGTCCTTTCAAAACATCTCGGAGACAGCTATAAAGTGCGGATCATGAAATAGGACTTGATTGGGTGGATAGGCAATTTCAAAACCCTACCGTATTGATAGACAAAGGCTAATTACTCTGTACACCAAGCACAAGATCGCAGATTACACATTGTCTAGATGTCAGGTACAAGTCCGTTCCAGTCGGCTTTGCAAATTAATTGGAAATGCCAAGAGGCGACAGATGACTGCAAGGGTCAGGTCATGATCAATGCACATTAGCATTCAACTTAGCTAGCGTTCCATTTGCACTTTGCAGCCTCGAGTCGAACAATTTCCCTCAACCCAATATACAAATGTCTCAGATTCACATGGATAAGAACGTAGCGATGTACAGTATTTCGATAACGATGGCCGTCTCAGAGGCTTCGCCGTACTCAGTAGTGGGCCTGGTCAATATGAATCTTCTTAAGTAGTTCACAATCGAGAGTCATTTATGGGGTCTAAGTGAGAAACATATCTTGGGTTTGCGCCTGATGACTATTGTATACCCCGAGACGTATGTACCTCACTGATGAGAAGATTGTGAATGAGTGTCAACAGTGGACATAACCCATATGCTCACTCTTACATAGCAATGAGAGTAACAAGCCATGAAGCTTAGACTCTGATGCGACGAATAAAATACAATTTTTTAGTACGATACTTCTGGGGATTTTCGTCCGGGAAGATATAGAAACCTTTTAGTGGCTCCGTAGGAACCCTCTCCAAAAGCGACGGTGCAGGTGGATAAGGGCACCGAAGTGAGATGAAAGGCTAAACTGGATCTGGCGCCATTGCCCGGTGAAAGGGGCATCAGCGACAACGTGCCCCAACAATAAATGATTTCGCTGACCATTCCTCATAACGAAAGCAAAGTTTTTGCGTCCTGGCGCCTTGGCGCACCGGCTTAGGTTACATTGGCCAGTTATCTGAACAGCTGGACAAGGGCCACTAGCGAAGGGCACTAATCAATACATCATGGATCACCTCAGGATTGTTGGAAGTAGCTATCATTTGATACTCCACCATTGCGATGCATTACTCCCGTTCTAGTAGGGGACTCTTATGAAAAAAAAAAAAACCCTCGTCACTATCGTGTAGTGCCAGTTCGAATATCGGAACGAATCTCAACGTAGTAATCACCTTCAGGAAGCTAAGGAACAATTTGTGCTCATCGCGCAAGACATCGGAGACCCACCAGCTACAACATATGGTACAATTCTCTTCGGATCGTGAAGCTAGAGCTTTTGTGGGAGGCCTCTTACCTAGGTACCTAAGCTGAGTGGGTTTGATGAAAGCTCCCAAGAATGATACGCTATCATAGGTATGGCAAATGTTCTATGCACTTGCCTATAAGAAGGCTGTATGGAAGTCTCCTGTTTGGCACTGAAGAGTAGGCCACCTGATTTCTCTCTGGATTCCCTCCTTTACCATCATGATGTCCGACAAAGGACAGTTCACGAGGTTCCTCGTGGTGTTCCTGGCAGCCTCCTTCCTGGCTTTACAAGCCTCTGCAAAAGCTGTCTTTGCTCATTTCATGGTAATTAGTCCCTATTCGCCCACGATGACATTTTCGTATGAAATTAATGGAAAACAGGTAGGCAATACAGCCAGATATACAGTATCCGACTGGAAGAACGATATCTCCCTTGCTCAGGATGCTCATATCGATGCCTTCGCTCTCAACATTGCACATGGAGAGGCCACGAACGACAAGTCCATTGCTGATGCCTTTGCCGCTGCTGAAAGTCTTGGCTTCAAGTTGTTCTTCTCATTTGACTACGCTGGGAATGGACCGTGGCCACTCTCCGAGGTCACAAGGCTTTTGAAGCAATACTCCTCTAGTTCTGCTCATTTCCGCCACAACAACAAGCCGTTTGTGTCAACTTTTGAAGGGCCGGCAAACTCAGATGACTGGGTTACGATCAAGGCAGAAACGGGTTGTTTCTTTGTGCCCGATTGGTCTTCCCTGGGTGCCAAACCAGCACTGCAGCTTAGCGGAGGAGTTGCCGATGGACTGTTCTCCTGGGCAGCTTGGCCATGGGGAGACAGAAAAATGAACACCTACGTTGATGCTTCTTATCTTCAATACCTGGCGGAGGCTGGGAAGCCCTACATGATGCCCGTTTCTCCATGGTTCTATACGAACATGCCCGGGTACAACAAAAACTGGGCCTGGCGTTCAGATGATCTGTGGTATGACCGATGGATTCAAGTATCTTACATCCAACCTGAATGGGTTGAGATCATCTCATGGAATGACTACGGAGAATCGCACTATATCGGTCCTTTGAACGATAAGGCATATGTGGCTTTTGGCACAGGCAAGGCACCATACAATTACGTGATTGATATGCCACACGATGCTTGGAGACTTCAGCTGCCATATGCCATCGACCTTTACAAATCCGGCAAACCATCAATTAAGGAAGAGAGTGTTGTGATGTGGTATCGGAGGCAGCCAACTTCCAGATGCTCGGACGGAGGTACCACTGGAAACACAGCCAGCCAGCTACAAATTGAATTAAGTCCATCTTCTGTTTTCGAGAACAGGATTTTTTTCACAGCACTGCTGGCCTCCAATGCCACCATCACCATCAGCATTGGTGGCCTTGAGTTTGAGGGCAGTTGGGATTCTGAGCCAGATGGCGGTGTGGGCCTATACCATGGAAGCTTCCCATTTAATGTGCACCTCCTTGGAGAAGTCATCGTTACAGTGTCACGGGATGAGAAAATTGTTAGTGTTAAAGGCCCAGCCCTGACCACCGTCTGCTCCAACGGTCTGTTGAATTTCAATGCTTGGGTTGGTGGCGCAAAGGCCAGTTCAATCTCTGCAGTTTCCCCAGACCTGTCGCTCTCCGAGCAAACTTGTGTTGCTGGATCTGGTGTTGGAAACTTTGCTGGCATTTGCGCTTTTACGTGCAAGTACGGCTATTGTCCTGTCGGAGCCTGCTACTGTACTGCCATGGGCAAGCAGAAAAAGCTCCCAAAGGCCACTGGGGACAAAGGATATCCGGCCAATGGAGATGCTAACTATGCTGGTTTATGTGACTTCTCCTGCAATTATGGCTACTGCCCATCTCAAGCCTGCTCCCTTGAGCAGAAGCCAGCGTACATACCCACGAGCTCTCCCTTTAATCCTCCTGCCTGTGTTAAAGGCTCAGGCATGGGAAACCTGGCTGGCTTATGTAGCTTTTCTTGCGCCTTCAGTTTCTGTCCGTCCAAGTCATGCTCTTGCGTTGAAACTGGCCCTCTGGTCGCTCCACCGGCCCCCAAAGATGTCAAAGGTGTCCCTGACACAGATGACCCGTGGCAATATGAGCGTTTGAAAGACCTCTGTGACTTCACCTGCAGTCGAGGTTATTGCCCCGCTGGCGCATGCAAGATTGACTCAGGCGATGATGGATCAGATGGTGATGGCTCGGAGTTTGAGCAAGTCATCATTGACTCTGGGATTTGGGCCAACGAGCATCCCGCGGTGAGCTGTGGATCGGACTGTGTCTTGGTACTGCCACCGACTACTCTTCCCACACCCACGCGTATCACATTTGATGGTGGCTATCCCACAGTGCTCAACGTGGCATGGGAAACTCCAACAGTGACAACGTTATCCGATGGCAAGGTCATAACCACGACCGCCATAACGCACATCTTGCAAACCACCGTAGTGGATGTTCCTCCAAGTAGGTGACAGTGAATTTTTCATGCTTCCTCTGAACTGAATGTCCGAGAACTGACGAATCTCTTGTCTTCTAGTCGTTGTGACTGTGTTGCCAATATGGCCAGTTACTATCCCATCGAATGTCTCTAACACTACTATCTATCCGATGATGCGGATCCCTCCTCAGACGGTCGTGATCACAGATGATCCCAATCCACTGTCACAGAGTGGTGTGACTCATCCGGTTGTGACTCGATCTGTCACTATTCCCCCTTACCCCTGGAGCTCTACTCGGGCAAAGGACAATGACATCAAGCCGGTGATATACACGTCCGCTGCAGACAAGAAGAGTGGACCTCGATGTGTCGATAAAGCAAAATGCGACAAGCCTTGTCTGTCACGCATTTTCTGTGATGGTCCCTGTTTCACGAACTGTGGCGGTGGTGGGTTCGCCGCGGCCAACGATCCAAACCCTCTTCCAAACCCCAATCCAGGACCCGCGGATCCAAACAATGAGGATCCTGATGAGGATGACTGTGACGGTGAGATTGTGACTGCCACCGATGTCTGGGTCTCTTGCAAGACTATTGACTCCACATCAACTTCCTGCACGACGACTAGCAGTAATGTCCATACTGGATGTCGGGCTACTGCGTCGGCCACCACAACCGCTGATGCCACTTGTTACGTCGTTGATCCCGATGAGGATCAGGGTCAAGATGGTGGCGCTGTGACGGCCCTCGTTACCACAACCGATCATGATAAGATCACTACTGTTCAGCCGAAGCCGACGACAACCACGAGCACGGAACGGCCAGTACAAACACACAATGTAGCTCTGGGAATCCTGACGTGTTACTCAGAGAACAACGGTCACATGCAGGGAGATCGCGATCATTTCGCGACTCTTGATCAGATCAATGCTGCGGCCAGTGCCGCTTGCCGGCAGACATACCAAGATTTCACCCGTTTCAAGAAATATAGCTCCTACGCTTACAGAGGTACTACCAGGCCTGATTTCCATTACGAAATCGAATATTCAGGCGAACCCAACTGCCTCCCACCCACAGTTATGGATGGAAGAGGAGAAGAACGCGAAAAGGGGGTTCAAACATGTATAGAACGATTCAGCACGGTTATCAACAACTGTAGGTCTCCCTGCTTTGTAGCTTCCCGGGCCTTGGTAGACAATACTGACATATAAACTAGGTGACACGGCTGCGAATGGACATGACTATTGGAAGGCGGGTGGAAGCTTCTATCGGGATTGTATGACATGGAGGATTATAGTGGAGCAACCACCGGTATAGATGGTATCCCTGGTTTAGGTTCAAATGGGTGGTTACGCATATTCACGCCAAACACTTGATCCGCTTGGGCGGACGCTCTGAGCAAGCCATCTAAGCTAGCAAAGTCGGCACAAAATTCAAGGATGGACACTATTACCTCACGTGGGAATGTTGAGAAGGGATCCATGACGAGACCATAAATGAGAAAGAGGTCGCAGAGAAAGCGGGACAGATGGGGCCCTATTTAAAACAAAATTCTTGGTATCGCCTACACAGCCTGTGTATTTATATCTGTCAACCATACTGACCGCTATCAGAGTAGTGTAGATTCTCTCCGGTTTAACCAATCGGATTGCTCGATTCCGCTATGGTTTCAACACGCCAATTGCAGAGAGTCAGAGACTTTACGTCGTTTTATACTGTCCTTACCGAAATGGCATTAATCATATATAAATACTAGGTTAGATAGCTAGCTTGGAAGAATCAGACCTTCATTCTTGTGCATTCCGCGTATATACATTTACCATACAATTATTGTTAACAATACACCCCATTTCCAGAACTATTACTAAATTTACTAGATCCTGACCGACGCCCTTCGGATGACCTAGCAGATGAAGAGTTTGCTGGTCTGATACAACTTTTTTCCCATGTCCTTATGCTCCTTGTGAAATATATGTAAATTATAAGAAGATACTATAAACTCTAGTAGGTGTGGAGTAGTAGAATAGTAGGATGCTATCTACTTAGATTAATATTTTCTTTAGGTTTACAGTTTACTAAACTCTACTAGTTGGTAGTTGGTACTGTTCCCCCTAACGATTTAACTTTGTAAGAGGACTATAATTATAAAATTCTGGGTCCTATATTATTACTATAACTAACTATCTTAGTAGTAACTGTTAATTACTAGGAGTAGGCATAGTGGAGGTGTAAAGGCTATTAGGCTGCTACTAGCTTAGCTATATAATTAACTTAAAAGCCCAGGGTAATATTATTGGTTCTGATTTCTAATTTAGACTCAAAATTGCAGCAGTTCAGTTCAAACTTGAGTTCAACTCGCCCAAACTCAGACTGATTACTGAATGTAACTCTACTCATAACTCCTATTGCTACGCCTAGAGTACTAAGGAAGTGGATTATAGAGTAGATATTATACCCCTTAGGGCCCTTACCTTAGTAATCTCTATTTTCTAGCGTAGCAGTCACATGATAATATGATGTTCATTAGGCTGTTGAGCTGTTCAGTTTATCAGTTATGTACTACTAAACTTCTAAAGTATTTTCATGTAGAATCCTATCTTGATTATGCATTTCTCTAGCATGCTCAATGATCCCTCTGGGATCAATTAGTAATCTGTCATACCCGCCCTGCACTAGTGCAGGCTGTGTTGGTGTCCTAACAGCTACTTGTCATTAGGATTTAGGGTTTAGTTAACATACAGTATCAGAAAGGTTATTAAAGGTGCCTCAAAGGAGATTACATAGTTCACTACAAGGTGATTTTGGACTTAAATATTATTGGCAGAATAATTATCATACTCCTGTTGTTCTAGGCAAATCTATAGCATTATCAGGCTAAGTAATCAGTCTGAAAATTCCGTTTGCGGTATGTATAATCACTTATGGATGATGTAACCATGCGCTAAATCCTCAGCCTGTGATCAGCTTCCCTCATAGTAGAAGGATATGACGCACCGCTCTCATCGATCTACAGTCTAGATGTACCCTGGTAGTATGACCTCCTTGATTTGATCATCTAAAAAGATGTGTAGGTCGAGATATATTTATATCTAAAATCAATTACCCATAACTTTCATCCACTTGGCACTTCTCAACTCTCTTCTCTTAGCAATTAAAAACAAACCCCAAGGTCTAACCAAGATCCACTCTCGAAAAAGAACCGGCCCAGTCTTGCTTTCCGCGAGGGAAGTACTACAATCTACGTCAATAATGCCCTCTTCCAATCATCATGATGAGCAGCCAAGAGTAGCGAAACCTGGTATTTCTCTTAAAAAGGCTCTGATCGGCGGCAGTGGTCTGGCTCTCCTGGCCTCTGGCAACCTTGGGCAAGCAACAGCAAGTCCTGATGGCGCATTAGCTGTCAGAAATCCAGGCCAACCTGACTCTGCCACTGTTCCTACTGCGCTTGAGGGGACATATCATGAAGCAGATGCTCAACAAGAGTCAGAGGATATGTCATTTTCGCCATCCGCAAGTGTCTTACCAGAAGTTCCTGTTAATCGCCCCCGTACACCACAGGGCAGAGGAAGAGGAAGAGGGGGAAACCCCCGTGGTGGACGTGTTTTAAGACGTGCTGTTCGTCGAGAGACAATCAATGAAGAAGATGAAATGCTTCCCCGTTCGGCCCAACGCGGCAGAGGGTGCGGCGTCGTCCGTGGTGGTTGTGGCAGGGGGGCAGGGAGAGGAGTGGGACGCCGCAGCCCTCCAAACCAGGCTATGCATACTGTTGATGAAAATGAGGAAGATGCACATTCGCCAAAGGGTAACTGACGGATCAGTCTGGCCAAGTAGGAATGGGTGCTTAGCAGAACTCAGGAGAAGGATGAATGGATAAAAGTTAATTTTGATTGTTTTACCTTTCTTTCCATCATGACCCAAATTCATAAAGTCAAGTTCAACATAATATCTTTTAAATAAGGACTAGTAAGCCCTAATAAAGAGAAAGATAGTTAATAGCTTCAAGATACTCTTAAGCTAATTAGTAATAACAAAGAAGATAATCGCGCTGGATGTGTATTCCAACGATACCAAACTTCAGGCGTACGCTGAAGCACTAGGGCAATACGTCTTCTGCCCTCTTCATAGAGAACACGAAATGCCAACGCACGTCAAGAATTGGATATCTCAAATTCAAGCAATCCGCGCTTCGAACAAATTAGCCGAGTCAATTTCAACAGACCCAGCCGCAATAAAGATTGTCTATCCCAAGCATCTTATTGGAGATGACATCTACGACCTTCCAAATATTGAGCAGAGAGGTGATAATAATCTGCTAAATTCCCTAGGGAGGCATTTCACTGACCCGTCTGGCATACAGGGTATGACAAATCTCTATTCAGGCATGTCGACCAAGGTAGTCCAATTTCTGTCAAATGTATTTCGACAGCGTTGAAGCCCAAGTCAGGACCGTCGGAGGGACATGTTTATGCGTATGAAGTTGAGGGAAACCCAGGCTTCGTGAAGATCGGTTACACAAGCTTCACGGTTCAGAAGAGATTCGAAGAAATTGCCTTCATCTGCAACAGGAAGCCGATAGGAATTTATCCTATCCCGACAAACATAAGCAATACAATCAAAAACCCTAAACTAGTCGAGGCCTTGTGCCACGCGCAGCTTCGAGAGCACCAAGTAACGGTGGACTGTCATGCTTGCCTGCGCAAGCACAAGGAATGGTTTCGTGTCTCCCGGGAGGACGCAATTAGCACTGTCCAGAAATGGTCGAGCTGGATGGAGAAAGTCGCAGCCGAGCCGGTCTGGAGGCAATGGTTAGATCATAAAATTCAAAATACCCAGGATCTGGGGCAGCTATTGAAGGAGTTGGAAAGGGGATGCTCTATGAGCACTTTGTGTCCTGAGAAGGTCTGACCTGACTGTCGGCGTCGTTCGTTGCACAGTTCATATGGGCTTCCATATCTAAATTCTGTGTTTCAGATGATCAAGGATCATAATCACATCTCACTTCGCATTATATAATAACTGTACCAATTTGGAACTGCCGTGTCATCTAATTTTCTGGCTTTGGCCATGTAAACCTGTCTCGCAAACGGAAAGGTCTAGTACCGAACTAAGCATCGCATGGCTCCAAGCAACCGTGAATTGAAACCGGTTGCCCAATTGTATTCTAGACCTCAGTCATGTGGCGGTTATTCTTTTTTCCCCGCGTGTTAGGTGCGAGGGGTACATGGAAATTATCATATCTCAAGCTATGATGCGAAATTATGCCTGCGACCATTCTAGACATTGCCGGACGCTCTTCTTCGAGAAAACATAAGTCAAGCATGCAGCCTCAGTTCTCTTGCAAGCTTTGTGCAGGTTAGTCATCAGCACGATGACATCGACAAGCAAACTGGCCGTCTCTTATATTGCCATCACGCTCTTCTTCTAGCTACAGCATCTAGCCAAAACACCAGAGCAACGAGGACAACAACAACAGTAGTAGTAGTAGTTTCTATACCCATACAGCGGCCCTTCTCCAGGGGCTGCTATGCCGGGAGAGTCGCCTCCTATAAGCTAACATTCTCCTAAGAAGCCTAGATACACCTAAGGCATTATAAAAGTAACTAAAGTTAACAACTCGGACTTTGCAAACAAAGGAAAGAGGTATATATAAAGAATAGAAGAGCAAGGGCACCTTCTTGTAGGCCGGTAGATGGTGCTTAAACAGCCCGAGAGCTGGTCATGGTGTTGTATCGATGCTGTACTATGTTATGTCCCCCACAGACTGTTTCCAATCTCAGTGCTTGCGTGGGCAGGGGCTCACTATTATTACTGCTGTCCCCTAGCCGCGTGTGCTTGCCTATGACTGCCCATAAATGCCCAGCAGTCCTGTCTGTATCATAAAGTCAGGCCGTTGTGATGTTACAGAATCACACACCAGTTGAACCAACGGCTGTTTCTTTCTTTGTTGAGTCTTTCAACCTCCCTCTCTAGCTCTAAAATCCTCCTCTTCTCGGCTTCCAGAGCATGTTCATTAGCTGCAATCTCGACTTTTATCTGCTCTAGGCACCCCGCTAGCTGGCTGTGCGCCTCTTGAAGAATGGCGATTTTATCACAATGTGGAATCGTCTTGGTCTCATCATGCGTGTCCTGGTTTGCCTTGGGGTCAAACCTGGGCTGCACAGATGTTTGGTCTGACCTGAAAGCAACGTGGCCCTCTTGATGTGACAGTTTTCTCGCCGAAATGTGGATTAAGTTGCTGTCGTCTCGGCTGGCTTGCGTATCCGTGCCATGGAGAGCCTTGCCCTGGGCCTGGCGACTCGAAATATCTGAATCATCAGCTTCTTTTCTGATAGACACACCCTCGAGGAGCGAATATTCGAAAACTCCTTGGGAGAGGGAATTGTCAATTTCGAAATTGTGGTGATCCAGCATTGCCACTTTTTCTAGCCATCCAACCTCTTCAATAACAGCCTCCTTGACAACTTCAGCCTCTCCCTCAGAGACTAGGAGTGACTGCAAAGAGGATTCTGTCGCCTCGGTCATCGCGCCCAGGATCCTACTTGAGCCTAAGAGAACCTTCATGTACTTCATGAATGCAGTAACAAGAAGGCTGCCCACTGGAGACACAGCGCCGAGGAGTACGAAAAAGGCTTGACCAATGGTTGTAATCTCAACATCGAGGTTCCTCATCTGTGTTGATTGACTCTCACGTTGTCGTTGACTCCTCTGTATCTCCTCATTGCACTGACTAATCGCTGCCCGGCTTCTACCTTGAATTTCTTGAAACGAAGCATCTGCGTCTTTGGTAGAACTGGGAGTTGGAATCGGTCAGATATGCCACAAATGTGGTAATGAACTTACATGTAATATCCGGGTCCATGGGCCACACTCTCCCGGGAAGTTCGTGTTTCCTGGTGATTGACTGGATCAAGTCTCTCAAACGCGATAAGGGTCTCAGTTGTGCGATATTCGGTGACCGAGTCCGTACTTCTCCATTCGGCCAGGACCGCCTTTGTACATGCCGCTGCCGTGATTGCTGCATATCCTTGCCATTCCTTTGATTTGTGACAGTCTGCATAATCAGCCACGCTCTTGATCACAAGGGTTGGTACATAATCCCATGTACCAGCACCCTCCATCTCAAAAGCAATCACTTTCTCTTCTCCGGCTATTTTGTCCCGGTGTTGGGCGCTCTTCATCACTTGGTTACTGCACGCTATCGGACCAAAGTGAATACGAGGCTTTCTCGCCTCTTGAATATCTGCCTCAGTTGTCCGGCTTCCGTTGGGAGCAATACCCTTTGCTGCCTGTATACGGTCGCGTGTTATCTGTGTCTCAATGCCACAACCTAAGTCTCTGCAAGTGCTGCGCAGAGCTATTTCACAAACTTCATCATTCTGATTGACACAGCCATCGCACACGCCGCATGGCTGCTGTCGGTGTTTATGACGATATTCAGCTGGGTACAGAATATCGCTCATTGGTCCAGGGTAACTTGAGTCGCGGAATTCGTCTTTGTCCCATAGCTGGGAAGAGAAATGACTAATCTTATCTCTGATTCTTGTTCGACGGCGAGTGCTTGAGAGCTTCCCAGCAAACGAACCAATTTCGCGATTCGATCGCCCAAGAGTGTGCTTTCGGATAAATTTATTGGGATACTGCTTGCCATTGTCGAATTGAATTACTGATGTGCTGATAATGACATCCCCCAAGACGATCTCTGCTTCGCTTGACGTTTTCGGAACACCGCCACATATACCCGCGAGGATGCCAATCTTGATCCTCCTAAAACTGGATCGGAGATTGGCAACAACTGCTGCAGCGCTAGTTATGCCGACTTCTGGCATGTACACAATGACCACATGATGGTTGGCTAATCGACCTGTGGTATAGCTATTAAGATCTCCATCAGCTTTCCCATAAGAGAAAGCATCAGTCTCATACTCCTCGTCCAAAAGCGCCTCGATGGGATCGCGCTCGATAGTTAATGCGCAGATTATAGCGATCTCGAAGCCATCACGGCCTTCTGGACGGCAAGACTGGTTGGCAGCTTGCGCAGCTGAGGGAGAGAGTTTGAACATATCTCGAACAAGCTTGTACCTAAATATGCTATAGTAGCTAGACGACACTCGAATTTGGGACTGATCAAGATCGACGGTTTGGACTCAGGACCTTTGGGTACCCCGTATGTTCTGCAATAAGCGCCCGTGGAGTCGCCGCGTCGCCCGTGAGCGGGGTTCAGATTATATAATCTTAATGAGACAAGATACAGCCTTGTATGCAGTATAAGAGACCTGTAAAGCTGTAGAAGGCTTTTTCGGAACCAATTCGCCAAAAGTGGTCTAGTGTACTTTATACAAGGGTTTCAGAAAGGCTTTAGGATTATGAATATTTGCGCCGTTTCTGCAAACAGCTTTAATCATATCGATACTAACCGACAATCTGGGCGTTTTGCATCTAGCTGTAGCAGGCAAACACCTGTGAGTAGACTATAGGGGAGGTGGGGTCCCAGAAAATGAGAACAGCACACATATGTTGGCCGTGGACCTTATTCTTCAGAGCAGCTATGAAGATCCGACAGATGATACAGATGAGAATCAGTCTCATGACCTGGAAGATTATGGTTGTTGCATGATGAACTGCTCTATACGTAGCTGCCCAAAACCGATCCAAAGGTGAGCGACTAAGCCACACTCTATGGAACGCTAGTCCGGCGTCCTAACTCCGTTCGTGCAAGTCCTCTGTCGATGCTTCAACGTGATGCAGCTGAGATATTCATAGATGCATTTTACGTCATTCAGCTAACCGAGTTCAAACGTGACTCCAGTCAGATACCATAGGACGAGCAGTCGTGCCGTTCGTAAGGGCATTGTAGATAGGTACTCCGCGGTAACAACCCAGCCCTTCTCGGACAAGGATATAATGCACTCAGGTGCGGTAACGGGGGGTCAGAAGGTAAGTTATGGAAACAAATCACACTGAATCTTACCGCCGTGTGGCCTGCATAAGCATGTGGCGGCTATGACATCGGGGTCGGTCTTCGGCCTCGGGGTCGGTCTTCGGCCTCGGGGCCGGGCTTGCTCAATAACACCGAAGCTAGGACAGATATATTGCTCACTCCAGGCAGTCCTCTCGCCTCTCCTCTTTTCGCTACTACTGCACTTCCCTACTGCAGAAATATTCTTTCCAACAACATCTCAAGAAGATCCCAAATGCATTCCCCTTACACCTACTACGACCCAGCCCCCTCTTTCGCTGGTCGAGGCCGTCGGTTCTTTCGCCAGAACTACATGCGCGGTGGTCTCAACCCTCGCACTGGCGGCATAGGAGGTCTGCTCAAAGTCGCCCTTGTCGGAACGGCTACGTATTTTGTCTGCAAAAAGATCTACCAGTGAGTCACTGTTTGCTTTCCTCCCTGATGACCGTTTTGCTTAACCGAACTTGGCTCTGACTGCTGTTTGTTTCAACAAAGTGCCGGTGCCCAAAGCAAGAATAATGGGCAGACTTCGCAGTAACCGCCAACCAATCCGATTACTGGGCAGGAGGTTGTGAACTTGCATTTGCAGAGATAAGGTGTCTGATGTTTGCGGACGTTTTCTTCAACGGCGTTGCATATGTTATACGGTTTGGATGAAATTCATTGTGTATACTAAGAGAAAATTACATTCTCACCCCTAAAAGTGCTTTACGCCCGTAAGATCCCATTGGTGACGGACGGGCTACCCATAGAAATATGCAAATACTCGAACTAAGAACTTTAGCGTCTATGACGGCCACGGCTCGAACACATTTCATCCCTTCTGGTTCATATATCTCAGTTCGATTTCTGGCCCATCCTGCCCTGAATGGAGACTGTACCGTTCAAGGACAGCCATCAAGGTCAACTTGAACACCGTTGTCGCCGTGCAGGTCCATCAAATCTATTCTTTCCGGAAACGAGCAGACCGTCATAAAGGAATACGAGCGTTTGCGCCGTCGAGTTTGGGATCTCGAGAACGCAGAAACCTTCGCAGTCACTGGACATGATCTGGTGTCTGAAGCTGTCTGGCTTGGGTTCCGGTTCGCCGTTCCTCGTGGCTCATATCGTCTCTCTTGGAGATCACGTTGACGACAGCAGACCGCCAGCAAATGGGCCTGTGAACGGCTCCTTGAATCAGCCGCCGCACTGGAACTGGGACTCCCCGTTACAATCCATCGTCCGTGCGCGGTCATCGGAGACGAGGCGCCCAACAAGGACGCCCTGAACGCTCTTCTGAAGTACTCCAAGCTCACGCGCTGTGTTCCGCGTTTCGAAAACTTTGAAGGATATCTTGATTTCGACGACGTCCACCGGGTAGCCGGGGCGATCGCTGCGGACGCTCTGCCTACTGCTGAAGCAAGGGGGAGCAAGCCTGCCGCACGATTCGTGCACCACTCCAGCGGGCACAAAGTGTCCATGAAGGACTTCAGGGGCCGAATGGAGACATTGTTCGAGTGCCCGTTTGAGGAGGTTTCTATGGCTGAGTGGATTGAGCGCGCATTGCAGGCTGGTATCGATCCACTGATTACGGGGTACTTGGAGGCGATGACGATGAAGGGGGAGACGATTCTGTTTCCTTTTATGGGGGAGACGGAGTCCCTTTGAGAGTTTGTACTTTTGTATCAATTGATTTGCGTTTCGTCTATCTGGTCTGTCGAATCAGTTCATTTTTGATTTGCATCTTGTATGTACACTCAGTAACCAGAATACAATTAGATGAATACCCTATCTGATCTACATGGGCATCTCTCTTTGAATACATGTACTGAATGACTACTCTCTTCGTTGAAAACGAACGTAGGGAGTGAATATTCCCATGCATGGCCCCTCCCTTATACATAAGCCACCAGGCCGACGGCAGCCAACGCCGATGAGCCGACGACCGCCCATGCGATCTTGATGAACTGAGACCTACTATTCAGCGTGTATCCAGTGGAGGAGACAACATATCGGATGCCATTAAAGAGATGGAAGGTGAAGGGCCAGGCGACGGCCAACTTGATGAGAACCTTGGCGACGACCGGCAAAGAGCCAAAGGCCGCGACGAGGGCGGCCGAGGACAGATCCAAACCGAGCCAGGGAGCCACCAGGTAGGAGGTGCCGAAGAGATACAGACTGCCGGCGAGGAGAAGGCCCGTGTTTCGCTCCAGGGCGGAGCTGACCGAGTGGACCTGCCATTTATAGATGGACAGATGGGGCGCCACGGGCCGCCGGAGACGTTGGCGGGCGAGTTCTTCTTGGGCGGATTCCGGCTTGATCACTCTCAGTGGTGTCGTGACGGGCTTCGTGGTCTGCATCCTGGAGGGAGAGTTAGGTTGATTAATACATATCTCCGCTGAAAATCTACCGCATGTCATACCGCATGTGTTGTTGTCGCGCCAGACCGATGATTGGCGTAAATGTATTAGACGGGAATGCTACTGCGGCGCGGCGTACAGCGAGCTTAGGCGAAGCTGGGGACTGTTACATAACGAAGAAGGGAGCGGACGATACAACGGAAGGCTCACTCTTCTGCATCAACATCATACTTTTTTGGATGGAACCCGCCATGGTGAATGCAATGTGGAATCTTTACAAGGAACCGAGAGACAGACAGACAGAGAGAAAGAGTTGGAAAAGGAAAGAAAGGAAAGGGAAAAAAGAAAAGAGAGAGAGCATTGCAGGGATAGACAGCCTAGTGTTGCGCCGTTGTTTGACCCCTGCTAACTTGAATGATCTGGTCCTGTCACAGTCTAGCCAAGACTTTATATTACAAATAGGCTGGTTGTGGACTGGATATGGACTGATCCGCACTATATTTGATCCAACCTTTGTGGATTAGATTGTGGATAATACTTATATATAAATAGGTATGATTATTTTCTAACCATAGATATAAAGATATACCCCTTATAGTTGGATAAGCCTATTAGTTCTGAGGCCTTACTGCCTCAGATCACATGTACCTAGAACCTAATGGGTTAACCCATATCCACATGGGTTGGGTCTAGGTAAGCCTGATCCAATCCAAAGTGCAGGTAGGGTGGATGGGACATGGATTTGCCAATTGGGTCAACCAATCTAATTACAGATACGTAAGAGAGGTACTAGGTAGTTTATGTATTCCTAAATGCGATACCCAAGTTTAACCCCAGCCACTTTGCCTTTAATTTGATTAGACAAGAACCGATCGTTAAATAATCAGCTTATCCTTATTCCTTAGCCAAAGCCTTCTTTCCACCCACCATCTTCGCCACAAAGGCCAGAACACCCCCAAACATCATCACAGCCGCACTAGAGTTCTGGACCTGGAGGAAGCCAAGCCACCGTAGTCATTAAGCAGCGCCCGTTAATCGGTGGGCCAATAAGCGTGGCAACCGACATAACAGCCATCCCCGTTCCAATGTAGGTGCCGATTTCCTGAGGATGCCCGGCGCAGTTGGCAATTGCGGCGGGGGTGATGCCGATGATGCCGCCGGAGAAGAAGCCGTAGAGCACGGAAAAGACGATGATGCTCGCGTTGGTGGTCATGCGGATCCAGCAGAAGGTCATGATGGCGGTGATAATGCTTACGGTCGAGAGCATGTTGTACGGCCCGATTTTGTCTGCGATGACGCCAGGGACTAAGCGACCCGAAGAAGGAGGATGCGTTTGGATTGCGATGAGGTAGAAGGCTAGGCTGGGTGCTCATGCCATGGAATTCACCGTATAGCGGGAGGTAGAAGAAGGGAGTGAAGATACCGACGTTGAGGAAGAAGACCGCGGTCAGAGTCGCGACGTACTTTGGTTTCTCGAAGGCCTCGTCCTTGAGAAATCTTTGTCTCTTGGGTGGGAGGCGCGCGCGGATCCCCAACACTGCGAAGGACATGACGCCGAGAATGACGAAGCCGACGATGCGGACGGCCCATGCAAAGCCTAAAGAGGAGTAGAGCATGTGGTCTAGGGCGATGGGGAAGATTACGCCGCCGAGAGATGACCCGGCGATGGTGATGCCCATTGCTGCGGCGCGCTTTTTCTGAAAATACTGCGCTGTGGAGGAGAGCGCAGGAGCGAGCGACATGCCCATGCTAAGGCCGCCGAGGATCCCTTGAGCGAGGAAGAATTGGTAGTATTTCGTACAGAGGCTGGTCATCATGACGCTGAAGATGACCAGCACGGCAGGGGCCCAGATGACCTGTCGTTGGTTAGCAAGAGCCAACCGGATTATATATTTCGTAGATGGCTCAATTTGGCTCCATAGCGATCAAATAGAGGCCCGCCGATAAGGCCAGATCCGAAGAGGAAATTTGGACGTTGGCCTTGTGTGCAACGCTGGTGCAGACGATCGTACGCAGTATCACTGGTCTCATGTTCTAGTTCTGGGTGAGCTGAAGAGTAACCCGAATGCTGACACTGCCTCAAAGACGTGGTGCGACCTGGGCCGCTATGCGAGGGAGGCCCTCACCATCGTTTGTAAAAAATTCATGGCCCCGTTTCCCACGCTGCAGCAAATCTAAAGAAGCTGGCCCTGAAAATCCTCACTTCTTCTGTAAGATGCGCCCGGGTTGAATACCCTTTGTCATCAGGGTCATTTCCGTAGAAAAGATGCTTCCCCTCAAACAAATCCCACACCTGTTATTCCCGTCTGGTTAGTAAACGATATTGAGATTGAACAGGCAGAACATACCATAACACTAACATTCTATATATCGACCTGATAACTCTAATCTATTTTCAGCATCACTTCTGGCGACCTATAAACATTTAGCTACGCATCGTGATTCCTCCTCTGATCTCCTCGTACGGCAGAGCTAAAATCACTCAACACCGCTCGGCCAAACACCTTCAGCAAGTCAAACATCTTGAAGCATATACAGGCATACCATTGATAATTTTGCGAGGTGAAGGGTTCTTCAACGCAGCTTGGGCAAAACTCTCCAGGATTGAATTGTGCTGTATTTCTTGGAGAATATTGTCGCTTTTGATGTCTATAGTTTGCGGATCAGGAACAGTTTATGACAAACCCATACTGATACATCTTACCAGTGTGGACAAGCTTGCATTCAGTGTGCAGATAGTCAAGTGCAATAAATATTTGCATAAGACCAGCTTTGAGTAGGTCTTCACTAAATTGATGATTTGGATTATGATATAGCAAATCCCTGTAGCTTTCCCACCTCAGTTTCTGGACAAGACACGGATGGTCACCCCCGGGACGGGGAATTGTGAAGATATCCAGTGCCCCTGATATGAGCACGGCCAGGGTGCCGTGGATTCCCCTGATTGGGTTGCTTATAGTGCTGAAACTCTTCCTGATTACCTTCATCGCGCGTGTAGATTTTGAGCGTCACATATCGATGACCTCTGTTTTCACCAGTGAATCATTGTTCAGATAAAAGAAGCAGATCTGATTGACTTACTCAAGGTCACGAGCAAGCCATACTGTAGAAGTTGGCCCAAAACCAAGTTTACTAATAATCTGGTATTGATTACTGAGCACGTCGCCAATATTAGCAGGGTAATATTGTCCTTATTTGAACTGCTCAAACCGTTCCTCGTCAAGCACCTCCGACGGGCGGATAGTTTCGAAGCCGCTGGTGGGAAAACACATGGGAGGGGAGAACAGACGATATATATAGAATTAGAGAGTCCGGAAATTGATTTCATGACTATTAAGATCATTACCTCTTCGATACGTGCTTGTCAAAACAATTCATAGATCATATCTATATATATTAAATACTTAAAGACACCTTATAATTTGATCTAGCTGATTCTCTCTACTTATTAGTAAGAATAAGACAGTAAATCTATAAGACGCCAATCGTACCAATTAGAATATATAGATATCTACAATACCTATATAGGTAATACTATAATCAGAATTAATATCCATGGATAGATATAATATACTAATAATAAGTAACTTACTTATTGTTAGTATATCATAAATACTACATAGACACAGTTATTTATCCGAGCAACCCGATAGATATTACATTCAGCTATGGTTGCGTTAAGGTCCCGAATTTAAGTCCGAGATTCGAGAATGGAGTATCGGGGATAATATCTGACCATGAGTACCTCACGGAGCTGCACACTTCATCGAAAGAGACCTCCGAGTCGTCTAACGAGGTCTTTTGCGCCTCTATGCTTTAAATGCGCCTCGGTTTCATCGCATCAAAGATGTGAAATTCATTCCTCAAAAGTTGCTGGCGACAGTTTTTATCATTAACAAACCTGCCCACACGATGATAATTGTCGACAACCTTTGGTCTCTGGCCGTCGCCTCTGGGTTACTGGCCCTATTCCTCAATATACTGTGGGGGCGATTCAAAGAATACCAAGGACGCAAAGCCCATGGCTGCGGCGTTATCCCATCCTATCCTCAATGGGATCGCATTTTCGGCCTCGATCTCGCCTTGAGCCAAATGAAGGCCCTCCGTGGAGACACTTTTATCCCATGGCTGGCAGCTATGCATGAAGGCCAACCGAGCACATTCAAGATCCGTTTTCTCGGAAAACGCCAAATTTACACCACCGAGACGGAGAACCTTAAGGCGATGACAGCGATCAACTGGAAGGATTTTGGCATCAGTCCTCTCCGACGCAGTACGAAAGCTTTCCACCCGTTCGCAGACAAAGGTGTCAACACCGTTGACGGGGACGACTGGGTGTTCAGCCGTTTCCTCATCAAGCCGTTCTTCAATCGCAATGTTTATACGAACACTGATCGGATCAGGCCGTATGTGGACTCGTTATTGTCTCTACTGCCGCCGGATGGAGAGACATTCAACATCCAGCCCCTGCTCCAGCGATGGGTAAGTCGCGCTTGCCAAAAAAAAAAAAGCAATTTGAACGTTTCATTACAATGCTCATACGAACATAGTTCCTGGATTTGACCACTGATTTCATCTTTGGCGAGCCTATGGGGGCCCTCAATCATCCAGACAAGGCCAAAATCACATGGGCCATGCTGGATGTTCTTCGTGGCAGCCGCCAGCGTATGCAGGTCGTTCGCATGATCAAGTGGTTCAACTGGGACTGGTGGCTCAAGGCAGTATACGAGGTTCATGCCTTTGTCGACACACATATCACAGCGACTTACAAAGAAATCGAAGCCCGCAAGGCACGCATCGCTGCTGGAGAGAAAGTAGGCCCTGAGCGGGAAGACCTTCTATGGTACATGGCATCACACGACTCCGACTACGAAGACCTGCGGTCTCAATTGGCCCTGCTGCTGGTCCCGAACAACGACACAACTTCGATCTTCATCAGTAATGCCCTCTGGCACTTGGCTCGTCACCCGGATGCGTGGGCAAGATGTCGTGAGGAGGTACTGACATCAGTTCAAGGGGGCGAGGACGAAGCGGTTGGTCAACTCAGCTTCTCCACTCTCAGAGGCTTGAAGTTTCTCAACGCTTGTCTTGATGAGACTCTGCGACTAAACCCAAACAACGTCACCCAAGTCCGTATCTGCATGAACGACACGACCCTCCCACGTGGCGGAGGCAAAGACGGCCAGCACCCCATCTTCGTCCGCAAAGGTGACATGGTCCAAGTCACCAAGACAGTACAGCAGCGCAATCGGGAATACTGGGGTGAAGACGCAGACGATTTTCGTCCTGAGCGCTTCCTTGAGCTGAAGCCCTTCTGGGAGTTCGTGCCTTTCAGCGGTGGTCCTAGAAGGTGCCCAGCACAGATGATGGTCATGACGGAGGCTGCATACATGTTGGCTCGTTTGGTAATGCGCTACGAGCGAATCGAGTCCAGAGATGCGAATCCATATCATGCTATTATGCGGATTGGACCAAGTAACAAGACTGGTGTTTTGGTTGCCCTCCACAAAGCACGCGAAGGAAATTAGTATCGATGAACGACAGTCGACCTGAGAATTACATTAGCTGAAACTTTAGAACATTAGCTTGACTGTTAGATGCCAAAAACTGATCCATGCCTTGCAACTCTTTATTGTTCATATATCCGCGTTTCACTCGTTTCTAAATTCCCGCAACGGATCAGCACAACTTGGAAATCGACCGGAGACGATGCATTGACGCCTAGGAGCGAAGGCTATGTTCGACGATCGAAAGCGACGATATTGCGTCATCAAATCTCGGCAAGGGATTCGTAGCCTAAGGTAGCTGTTGACACCAATAAGGGCTGTATGAAAATACCTGTATTGATGTATTGAGGAGGTTGAACTGGTTTAGAAGTGGGCTTTATATCCGAGCCCCGAGTCCGAGTCCGAGAGCAAGATGGAACAGACCACCTCACTTCAGCCGCTTGCCGACCCCGCGCTTTCCCTCCGACCTTTCCAACATCATTGATGTCCGTTGACCGCGCATTCAATACCTGCAATTTGGACTGTCGTCAAGATGGCTGAGGACCAAAGCCTTGGCAGTACCCGGTCAGCGTCTTCACCCGCTCGTCGGAGCCGCCGACCTGCGCAATCCTGCGACCCGTGCCGCCGCCGAAAAGTACGTTGCGATCTCAAATCGCCATGTTCAGCCTGTCAAGTCTCCAGAAACCCGGTGACGTGCATATATCGAGGAGATCAGCAGCAACGTAGTCTCGTCCTGGAAGACCGTGGAAGCGAGGGCAATACTGTCCAACAACAAGTTCCTCGCTCGCTCAGCGTTGCCCCAAAGAACAACATCGATCACCCTGCAAAGAGGCAACGAACAACGAATGAATCGGAGCAAATTCGGAGAGTAGAGCGACGTGTACAGCAGCTTGAGCACTCGGTTGTACCAGAAGTCGATCCCCCGCAGCACAGCCTCAGCAGCAGCAGCAGCAACAATCATCTCACGCTGCTGGCATTGTCTGATCGCCTCCAACACGTCGGGCTGCGGCTTGCTGAGCTCTCCCAAGCTCGTCCTGCGCCTTCAGCTGTCACGGGCGATAAGACTCTAACAATTCCATCTGTCATCCCGCGACTTCGTCACAACCAGAAGAAGGTAAAACTGTTTCCTTCAAGCCACTGGCTGCACACTGCTGAGAAGGTATCGTTGAAGCTCCTTTCTAATGAACACCTTGACTGATTTGCACATTGGCTTACGTGTCAATAGTTCAGAGTCAGCCATTTTGGAGACAGGGACGTTGAATTGACCTTTGTGGATACTAAGGCCGAGCTGGCCGATTCGGTGAATGAGATACGCAACTTGCGACTCACGATGAAAAATGAGCAGGCACCGCAGATGGATGACCCCGTTCCTCAACTTCTGAGTACAATGCCGGCTCGTTCCATCTGTGACCGACTAGTGAATCACTACATGCGGACTTTCGAGTTGATCTATCGTTGTTTTCACATTCCCACATTCTGGGCAGAATACGAACAATACTTCAGCCAGCCGCAGCCTGTAGTTACAAACTTTGCAATCAAGTTGGGTTTGGTGTTGGCCATTGGAAGCGTCTTCAGCAACGACGACGACAAATTTCTACAGCGCGCGCGGCGTACTTGGATACAAGCTGCTCAATACTGGATGGTTGGACCGTCAGAGAAAGCTACCAACAATCTTGATGGAATTCAAATTCTCTGTCTTCTATTGGTTTCGCGGCAGATAACATTAGTCGGCCGTTCACCGTGGCTGTCGGAAAGTGGTCTACTTCGGGTGGCTATGGCTATGGGCCTGCACCGAGATCCACAACTGTTTTCTCTGTCTCCTTTTCAAGCCGAGATACGAAGGAGGCTTTGGACAACAGTCCTAGAGCTCGTAATCCATGGTTCCATGGACAGTTCCATCCCTTTGCTTCTTTCTTCAAACGACTTTGACGATCATATGCCTCTTAATGTCAGCGATGCTGATTTAGATTCAGCCAGCAAAGAGTCTCCATCTCCACAACCGTTGACAAGCTATACGGAATCGTCGATACAAATTCTCATGCGTCAATCCCTGCCGTTACGACTTGAAGTTGTCAGGGCGGTCCAAAACGAGCGATTAGAGCACTCATACGAAATGGCCATTGAGCTAGCTACGAAACTTCAGACAGTTTGCCGTACTCTTGCAAGCTATTGTCGGTCGCATTGGTCGCAATTCCTAGGCATGCATCACGCTTTCCTTGATATGCAGATTCGTCGGTATATTCTGGTTCTGCACCGGCCTTTCATGCTACAAGCGCAAAAGGATCCCCGCTTCTACTTTTCCCGGAGGGTTTGTCAGGAGTCTGCAATGATTATCGCCACTTATGCCGAGCGACTTCGGCTACCTGCAGACTCTCTTGACGATCTGTCCAAGTTGATGGTGATGAGCACAGGGTCATTTCGCGGACCTTTGAGCCTGGACGTAATTTCAGTCTTGGGCTTGGAGGTTGTGTCTCAGCTGGAGGAAACGGGTTCCGGTCCGTCATCTGCTTCGATTGGTCTCAACCACACATTGGTCCTCGATCCTCTCGCTGAACTGGCGCGCGGCCAGCGAGCGCCCATAATTCGACTTTTGGAACACATCAACGAACAACTACTGCAGATCGTAAAGTTGGGCCATCCTACGTTGAAACGCTACATCTTTCTTGCTGGCATTCTTTCCCAGATCTACGCCATGGAACGTGGCCAACCCGTTTTGCCTGCTGTGCTGAACACTGCAAAAGACAGCCTGAAGGAGTGTTACGATGTACTACAGTCCTACAGGGCCGCCAACACTCCCCGAGAAGTGTCGCAAGACGTGATCGATAATGAACTTCTTGACGGCCTGGATTTTGGCGCAATGGTGGGTACAAATTACCAAATATGCGCCTCTTACATAGCACTACTGACTGAAGTCAGGACTCCAACTACCTGGACTTTTCGGCCTTTTTGGTTCCAACTATTTGATAGAGCAAGTTCACAGGACGATTTACGTTGCGAAATGAAGATCGTGATTAACTGAGGTTAATTCAATTTCTATTCTGTTCCATGTTCGATCGTCTCTGTCTCGAAAGGGTTTGCTTACAAAGGCGAGGTATGACCTGTTGCTTGAAGCAACACTTGTGATGCATTGTGCACCTTGTCCAGACTATCTGAGCGCCACGCTGAAAATCCATCAGGCCGCACGAGGACAAGACAAGCATCCCAAATTCGGGACGCATGAGTCTCATTCATCAAACAAAGTGTCTTTAAAGGAATACTGTGCTGGCGTGCTGCTTCTTCAAAACTGGCCAGTGAGATGGGCATCTGAAATTGGTCTTCGGCTGCTACTGCTTCTTTCTGCAGAAACGCGACCATGGTGAAGCCTTTCCCGAATCCATCGGAAATGGCGCTGCCGTCCGACAAAGCCACGTGCGGTACCCGCGAACCAGGAAAGGTAGTTGGGATGTAGTTGCGTGAGTCAAACTGTGGTGCTGCCTTTTCAACATCCACCTGCTCGTTCAGTACTGCCAGACTCGACTCGTAGCGGTATCCCATTTCAACGCCGAAGCTCTGGTTATGGTCATCGTTTTGCTGGATGTACTGATCGATTTCCTTACGCAGGGCTATGCCGCGCTCATCCATGGATTCGATGACGACCGCATCCAATTTCACAGCTGTTGAAAGCCCCATGAGTTTCATCATGTGGATTTTGCTCCAGTGTTGCATCAGCGCTGCCACAGGACGACGTTCCTGTTCGTATGTCTTCATCAAATGAGAGCCACCCCAGCCTTGAACAGTGGCTGCGAGCTTCCAGCCAAGATCCCAAGCGTCAGCAAGGCCCATATTCATTCCGTAGCCGCCCGAAGGAATTGTCTGATGACAAGCATCTCCGGCAAGGAAGACGCGCTGATGATTGCCGCTCCACGTTTTGGCGAGAGCTACTGTCGGCGTGAAGATGGAGGTTGCAGTGACTTCATCAATAGAAATCGGGTAGGGTGGGCCCATACCGCCAAGGACCCGGGCGACTGTCTTCTCGGCGGTCACATCGTCTGCATTGTATTCGGAGCCTAAATAATCGTGGACTGTCCAGGTCTCCTTTCCGTCTTGCGCGATGATGGCGCCGCCGACAGAGCCGTTATTGGTTGTAGGGTCCGTGGGAAAAAAGGTATGCCAAAACCGGCCCTGGCGATGGAGTCGCTCGAGATCCTTTGACTTGAAATGGGTCAAGGCCACGGCTCGATGCCTATCGTTGTTGGAGTTAGCTTTCAAGGAGTCTTATTGTCTCTTTGAGCACATGGGCCACCGGAATACATAGCAGCACTCACATAGGCCCGCCTTCTAGCTCCGCGCCCAAAGCTTTCCGCACCGCACTCCATGCGCCATCGCATCCGACAACATATGGGGAGCGAATCGTCTTGCGAATATTCGATGCTCGGTCATGGACATGAACCTCGACTGTATCCTCGTACTCCACTAGGCCTTCCACGGCCCACCCATAGCGAGTATCGATCAGTGGGTTCGCATCGCATTTCTCTCGAAGCCATGGCTCCATGATATTGCTTGGAATACGTGCCCAAGGCTCACAAGGCATCGTGCCGTCGTTATTCAACGAGATGTTTTGCCTGAACGCCTCAACGCTGGGCAGATCCCAGGCGGACAAAGACCCAGCTGAACCAAAGCCGCTTGAGAAACGGACTGTGAAAGGCTCATCTTCTGCCACACCTACACAAACGTGCATTAGCGAATGAAATCTTCAATGTACTGCATATCGGGTTTAGAACCTTTGGATCGTAGCTCATCTGCAATGCCTAGTTGACGGAAAATCTCCATGGTTCTAGCAATGACCAAATGCATCTTGGGGTACCTGTTGAATGTGGTTAGCACTCTGCAAGAGAAATGCCAGGCCCTTTCAAAGCTTGAAAGGTGTACCGTACCTTGTGGCTTCAATGTTCTGCTCGATCAGAACACTACCCTGGCCATGGTGAGCCAACACCAAAGCCAGAACGAGGCCTACAGGCCCGCCTCCCGATATGAGAATCGTGCCCTTGGGCAGAATCTCGATTGTTCGGATCTCTTCCATGGTGCTGCGTTTGCTCGTTTGTCGGAAATAATCTGTTGGTGGCAAACAACAGAATATGTTAAACGTAGACTTGTTGTTTTCGCATTTATAACGACATGCTTGCTGCAAGATGCCACGGATCTCCTCGAATACCTATTGTCTTGCTCCGGGGCGGGTGTCTGGGCCGAATAGCTTATCTCCGATCTGCAATTCTGCTCCGAGCTGATCGACAGAGTCGTCGGACACACCGTCGGGCCAGATCTAACACACTCATATCTCGCGGATTGTGAGTGATTTTTCTGCCTTCTCCGATGAGAATATCCGACGAATGGCGTACGTCTGTTTAATTTATATCGTCGCTCAGTCGCTCGTCTTCATATCCAGAGTGCAAAAGTCTAAATCCGGTCACAACTGGCGGGTCTTTACTTTTACTGTCAACATTCGTCAATACAATCATGGACGCCATTTTCGGCAACATAGTCTTGGATAGACTGCTTTCACAGCCATTGGTATTTGGCCTAGGAGTCGTCGGTGTTGTGCTTGTTGTCCTTAGCATCAGTGTTCGTGGTCTTCAGCGGAGGTACGCCTTCTGTAACGACCAGGGCAAACTCATCAAAGAGCTCAAGATCACTGATCTGCGTCTCAAACTGCTACAAAGGTTAGAATCGATTTGGTTCGAACATAATCGATGATTTTGAAACGTTGATGCGAGCTACTGGACTATAGTGCACACATCTCGCAGCAGGGTCGAGCCTTAGCAGGCACCGAACCGTACCTCATCACCTGTGGAAAATATCAGGAACTGGTCATTAGTCAACCAGCACACGTTCACGACTTTTACCGCAGCGACTACAAAGGTGCGTTTGGATCATGTTGCGCCATTATGAGGAGTATGGATACCTGACGATCGATGTGGAGCAACAGTTCATGGAAAACCGCCCAACTTCAATTTTGGCGGCTTGTTCGGCCGGTGAGTGGTCTCTAACAGCTCGATCTTGTGCGTTGGACATTGTCGTTGACAGGAAATCAGATTTATGGGAACAGCCGTAGGACTTCGATACGGCGAGGAGTGGCGAAAGATCCGCCTGCATTTCGATCCCCCGTTCAAGTTTCACGAAGCAGTACGCCGCCTAGGAATTTTTCAACGAGAGACTCTACTCTGGGTCGGAGAGCTGGCCACCTCATCATCCACCGATCTCAATGCTAGATCAGCATTCAAGTTCCTAGTTTTCCGGCTCGTCGCGCACCATCTATATCGAGACGCTTTTGATGATCGAGTTGCGTCTGACCCCAACATTTTCTCGTGGCTATGTTCAAGATTACTGACCTCCATAACAGCTCTATTGGCAGTTGCTCGAGCTCAGCCACTTGCACGATCAAGCTGTCCATGATATTCTGACCTGTAAGAGCCATGAATCAAGATATTGGACCTTATTTCCGACATCGGTCCGCAAATCTGTGGACAAGTTCCTGTCGGAGTGGCGGGGTCTCAATCGAGCCGTCATTCACAACGCTCGGGGTGTACATATTTCCATCTGCTGTCATTGGTGTTTATTCGGACTGACCCGAGTTCATAGGGCAAGTGGGAATGCCCGGTTGAAGAAATCGCTCGCGGCTTCGATCCGTTGAAGGATATGACGGAGGAAGATGTAAGTGCCGTTCTCACTTCACACGTCAGGCCACTTCACACGTCAGGCCATAGATTAAATCACTGACACAATGAGCCTCCCAGTTCCTGTCAACACTTGGCGAGGTGCTTTTTGCCAACGTCGATGTCAGCGCCTCCGTCTTGAGCACGACCATAACAAACCTCGCCGCGAACCCGTCAATCCAGAGCGAACTTCGATCTGAGATCAGTAAATGGAAGTCACAAGACGAGGGAGATTTCTCCAAGTACCTGACCAACAGCGGCACCCTCCTGCACCGGGTCACCATGGAAAGCATGCGACTGAGCCCGGCGTTTTGTAAGTCGGCGCAAGATCCCTCAAATCCATTGGCAATACGTCAATGACCTTGCTAACGATTAGATAATAGGGTTCTCCATGCCCGAAACCACAGGCGAAGCCAAACAGATCGGCGGATACCACGTCCCGGCCAACACAACCGTCATCATCGACAATCGACGCCTCAACGAAGAAGCCGTGACCTGGGGAGACGATGGCGCACAATATCGCCCGGATCGGTTCCTGGAAGTGGCCCCTCAAGCGTTGCGATGCGGCTTTATGCGCTATGGCACGAGCGCAGCTTCGGGTCGCTGCTTGGGCAAACATCTCGCAGATCTGATTTTCAAGTTGACGACCGTGGCTGTTGTCGAGCGTTTTCGGTTGGAGAGTCTGGCTGTCGGCGAGAAGCAGCTAGGGTTTCAGAATCGGGATGCTGCTGATGTACGGTTGATCAAAATCTGAAGGCTTTGCTGGGTTGTTGTCACCAGGCGTTGGCAGCAGCAGTAGCAGCAGCCTTGATGTGGATTATCGTTGTGTGTCGTCCTCGTTCGTCTATGAGTTGTGTAGAACACGATTTCAAATTTATTATCGCGGTTGATTTCTCGATTTATCTTATTGCCTTGAATTCGCTTTTGTGCTGCCTGGGGCGATATGCCCCAAGTGATATACGCTTATCGTAAAGTACTTCTGTCCTAAGCTTTAGCATACGGCAAGACTAGTCTGGTATGGCCTTGTACACTTGGAAAAGCTTGAAACTGATCCGGTTAGTTATACCGATGCGATAAGTCTGCTAGCATGTTCGTCTTGAAAGCTTCTGGGAGGCAACGGTCGCCGATATCGTCCGATCGACATTTCAAATCGAGGGCTATGGATGCACTTGCTTTCTATAGCAGTAGAGCGGTACAATAGTTCCTAATCGTGTGGACGGAATGACATTGATCTACATAGGTCAAACGAAAGAAGTCTGTAGAATTGATAAGAACAGCCTTTTGAGGCAATATTTACCTAGATAACTAGACTCATCACTACTAAGGAAAGTAAGATGCAGTCACTCTACGCTTCATTCCCGTTCCCAGTTGAGACCTCCCCTTGTGAAACCTCCTCTCCCATGAATGGAAAACGCAAAACCTCGCCCCGTTCCACCATTCCCTCTAAGTAGGCCGTGATCAGGGGATCAATACCGGCCTGCAAAGCCCGATCGATCCAGTCCTGGAGTGAGCATTCATCAAAAGGAAGTTCATAGATCTGTTCCATTCGCTGGCGAAACTCTCCCAGAGAAGTGCGGACACCGCCGGAGTGATGACGGAATCGAATCGCCGACGAATCTGTCGACACGTCAAGCAGAGCCAGAGCGTCGCTCACTACCTCCTGCGCGACCTCTTGCACGTCTTTGAAATCAAAGTATCCCTCAACTCGGTCGAAGACGGGGACTGTCTGCATCTGGCGCGAGTAACGGAGGATGGCGTTTAGGGCGTCTGAGTTAGGGGCTTCCGCGCCGACGACCACGCAGGGTCGACTGATTTGGATTGGGAGTTGTGGACATGATTTGTCGGCTTTAACGTTCTCTAGGAACACTTCACTGGCCCATTTGGATGCCATGTAGCCTTCACTTCCGTCTTTTGGAGGTGGAGAATGCGAAATAGATACCGGAGGGTAGGCAGTGCTACCGGAGAGAAGGGTGACGCGATTGGAGGAGAGGTAGAGCAGAGGGGTGGATCGTGGTAGAGCCATGGCGATCAGCTCGTGCGTGGAGTTCAGATTGGCCGTCCGAAGGGAATGATAGTTGTTTAGGCAGTGACCATTTGAGCCCGCATGAATTATCAAATCCACGTTCGATTGGAGATGTTCATATTCGGGGACCGTAAGGCCCAGACGGCGTGACATCAGGCTTCCATTATAGTATGCGACCGATTGGGAGGCGGGGATCAATCTCTTGTCGTCATGGAGCACAGCAATGCAGTGCACCTTTCTTATCCTCGATCCTGTGAGCTCAGCCAGAGCTCTTAGAATGGCTCCACCAAGGAATGATGTGGCGCCCGTGAGGAGAATCTCAATCCCATGTTTCTTGGGACTTTTAACATCGTTACGATGGGTCGAAACTTGCCTTAGAGCGTCCCGAACAAGAGCTGGAATTTCTGTCTCGGTGTCCCATGAAATCTCATCCTGTGGCTGGTCGACTTGGCCTTGCTCCTGCTGGACCTGGATTCGAGCAGTCATCTCAGCAAGCGTGCTTGCCTGGTAGAGATCTCTGGTAGAGACTGCAACGTCCATCGACTCTCTTATGGCTCCTTGCAAGCGCATGAGGGCCATTGAGTTTCCCCCAACATGGAAGAAATCGCTTTCGGGACCGATTGATCGATCTGGGCCACCGAGAACCTTCTCCCAGAGTAGCCGGAGGTGTCCCTGACGCAATGTCAGTTTGTTTATTGTTCCATTGCTGGAAATAGGTCCGTTCGGTTGACCCGACGTGGCGAGGTGCTGAATTGCCTCCCGATCGATCTTCCCAGCGGACGTAAGCGGCAGTGTGTCCATGATGATCAGCTTGGAGGGTTGCATGGTGGTCGGTAAGGGAAGAGATGCGTAGATCAGTAGCTGCTTTGTTTCTGTCTCTGTCAAAGATATTCCAGCTGTTAATGTCGCGTACGCAAGCAGACGGTCTTTGTGCGCCACTGCAACTACTGTCGACAGTTTGCCGTCAGAGCCAGCTAAGATTGCGCCTTCGACCTCCTCCAACTCAATGCGGACGCCATTTAACTTGATCTGAGTGTTGCCGTCCAGGCGGCCCATGAAGAGCAAAGATCCGTCTTTGAGCAGACGTCCTTGGTCTCCTGTGCGGTACAAGCGCTTGAAGGGCCACTCTGTAGATGTCGTCGGATCCACGATAAATTTCGCTGCCGTCTGCTCTGGGAGACCGCAATATCCCAGAGCGACACCAGCGCCGCCAATGCAGATCTCGCCTTGCATACCGATGGGCAGGAAATGACCCTTACTGTCAACGATATGAACTGAGTAGTTTGGCAACGCCTTACCAACATTCGTCATTGACCGATGATCTTTCTCACCGGTCATGCTGATATGTATCGATTGGAAGGTGGCTGCAGCTGTGATCTCGGTCGGACCATAACAATTTGTTAGTCCAAGGTGCGGGAGGTCGAGCAGCGCAAAGTCGCGACAAAGCTGTTCAGTGACGGGCTCGCCACCAAGGCAGGCGTGACGCCAAGCCGTGGCCTTGTTTCTGAGATGCTCGTCACTACCATACCGAAGCCACATCTTATATTCCGATGGAGTCGCAATGGTCAGGGTGACAGCTCCCTGCGACACCAAACGAGCAATTTCGACCGGGTCTCTTCGGGATTCAGACGGCACAATGAGCACTCGACCACCATTCAACAGAGCACAAAGGATCTGGATGATGGACATATCAAATCCCATAGAGCTCTGTTGCAGGATGGTCTCGCTCTGCAGCCCGAGTACTTGGGTCTTGAGAGAGATATGATTGATGAAGTTGCTCTGGGTCAAGAAAATGCCCTTCGGCTTTCCAGTCGAGCCACTCGTGAAAAGTAGTACAGAAGCGGAGTCTGTCGGGGTTTGGATGGGAACATCAGATGCTTGTCGTTGAGCCTCGCCATCCAATGCAATGACATTCATTCGGTGATCCTCGCTGGCCATTGATGAGATCAAAGCCAGAGCACGATCAGAAGTGGCAGAGTGGTGGATGAGAGCAATGAAGCGAGACGACTGAAGTATAGCTCGGTGCCGCTCGTGAGGAAGGCTCACATCCAGTGGGCAGTAGATCCCTCCAATATGCAGAATGGCCAACATAGCTGCGATGAAGTCGGGCGAAGGCTCACATAGCACGCCTACACATGAGCCATCACCACAACCGGCTTCAAGGAGGGTTTGAGCAATGGAGAGAACCTGTGTCTGTAGCTCACTGTAAGTTATATCATTTCCTCCACAAGTGATGGCCAGGCTTTCTCCGTGGGACCTCGCAATGGTGACGAATCGCTCAGACAAAGTAGCAGGCCATGTAGCACTGTAATCAATGCGGGGACCTCTGCCTAATATCAGCGCTTTCTGCCATGCTGCTGGGTCATGGAGTTGACCATCGTTGGCAAGCATTTCAGGATGAGCTGCAAAGCCGTGAAGTAGGCGCAAGAAAGAATCCAAGAGGATTCCACAGCCGTCTGAGTCATACAGATCACTATTGCAAATGACCTCGATTAGAGCGGATCCATTTTTGGATTCCAACACACCCAGACTAATGTCGAACGGATTTTCGGCGTCCTGGCCGTCGACCATGGTCAGCTCACAGTCGCCTAGCGATATGTCGCTGATTGCACCCATCCGGTAATTGATGGCAGCTTGGAAGAGCGGCGTGTAGCTCGGGGACCTGGGTGCATTCGAGAGCTCTAGAATCGTGTCGAGCGATACTCCTGAATTGACGAGTCCTGTCAGCACTTTTTTGGAAGCAGTACGGGCGAGATCTGCGAATTTGGTACTCTTCGAGAGCTTGGACCGGATCGGCAATATGTTCATGAAAAATCCGATTATATCAGTGTAGCGCTCGTTGAGACGGTTGGCATCTGCGACACCGATGCAAATGTCTTCGATATTCGCGTATCGCGCGAGTAGAACCTGAAACGTCGCAAGCGTGAAGTGAAATGGAGTCAGGCCTAATTCACGGCAGGTCTTAACAATGGCAGACCATTGAGTCTGTTCTACGCGCGTGGATTTGTAGGATGTAAAAGGACCTAGACTTGCTGGACGTTTGGCAAGTCGAGCCATTGGCATGAGTGGGAGGATATCAACTGGTTCGGTGAATTCGTTCTTCCAGAACTGAAGTTTTGCTGTAGTGTCGAGGTCCTCAGATTTGTCCTCCGAAAGCAATCGTTCTTGGGCCACCAAGTCCATGTAGTCGATAGACCTCCGTTGTAATGTACCAGTCCGATATGCTGTGTGTAGATCCCGGAAGAAAATGGAGAGACTGAAAGCGTCCATGATGATGTGGTGATATCCCAAAATGATGGTGTGTTCCTGCTGACCACGCGGAATCACAGTCATCCCCAACATCTGGCCCTTCTCCAAATTCCATTTCTTTGCCTTGAGCTTGTTAAATTCTCGGAGGGCATCAGTTGCGTTCCCTTTCTCCAATTGTACAAAGAGATGTCTAGGTTCAGACATGACTCCTTGTACAAGTTGATTGTCACCTGGCCGCATGTAGAAACAGCTGTGCAATGTATCATGGGCCGTCATCACCACATTCAGCGCATGTCGAAGGCGATGGATTTGCAGATGACCAGTGACATTGTACACGAAGGTAAGGTTGCAATTCGTTGGGTGGCCGGAGTTGGCAGAAAGGAACCACACTCTCGACTGAGCTGACGAGATGGGACCTTCGCGAGTGATCTCAGGGGGTGGCATGTCCCCCGCGTCTTTGGCAACTCCTAGTGAAGCTAGATCTTCATCTGCCACGCTCAGATTGTCAATGTCGCTGCCAGTGGCAGGCGTGAGAACATCTAGGTTATCGCGGCTACTTCCAATTGAGCCATCCTGTTCAGTGTCATCGACACCGCTCTTAGAGTCAGTTGAAATGGAATCGTCGTGCTCATCTACGACCACCGCCGACTCTGAGGTCTGTCCCTCATCATTTGTCGGAGTCGACTGCTTATTGGCAAGAATGATTGCCAGCATTTTGTTCGCGGCCTCAACGCAAAGCTCTTCAATGCTGATACCACCCAAGATTTTGACGACGGGGATTTGGACCCCGAGTTCGATCTTGAACCAGTTGCGTATCTCAACTGCAACGAGTGAATCAATGCCTGCGTCCATCAATGACGACTTGGCATCAACGGTTCCAGGCGGAAGCTGCATGATCGACTCCAGTTTGTTGGAAAACGCCACCTGGACCGCCAAGGATGCTTCTTCCTTGGATATCGCCTCTTGAACCAGATGTATGACATTCTTCACCGTTGTCTTCTGCCCGACTCCGTCTTGGACCTCCACTGCAGGAGGGTTGAAGTGGGCGAACCGCGGGTTTGCAAAATAGTACGGTTGCTTGTTCGGAGGGACATATTCCCTAGAAGGGCCCATACCCATTGCGAAATCGAAAGGGTCATCACGACCGTTCGGCCTGCTAGCTCTGATTGCTTCCGCAAATGCATTGTGAATGTCAGACTCACAGAGCGGGCGGAATAGAAGTTTCTCGAGTCGCTCTCGCATGCTCTGATCTTGTCGAGTGATATACCCCACATCGGCGATATAACCAAGATGGACGATGGAGGCAGCTAACCCGCGGGTCCGTCTATTGGCAGCAAGGCTGGCCATGTACAAATTGGCGGCGTGGTAATTAGCTTGGCCGGGATTTCCGATGAGCATCGCACAGGACGACAAGAGAATGAAGAAGTCCAAGTCCTGGTCTCCTAACACCTCATCAAGGATTTGAGACCCGCGAAATTTGGGCTCGAGGACCGCATTCATTCCTTGCGCATCCATGTCCAGGAAAAGTTTGTCATTGAGAACCATGGCGCCGTTACAAACCCCTGCAAGCTGAGGCATCGTGCTGTTGATTCGGGAGATGACAGACCCAACTGCGGCTCTACTGGCGATGTTCATCGGCCACACCTGTACGTCTGCCCCAAGTGAGCGCGCCTCGATGAGCCAATCTTCGTCCACGCTAGGATTTCTGCTTGTGAGAACAATTGATCTAGCTCCGTTCTGCACTGCCCACTGGCAGAGAGATAGCCCCATAGCGCCCGTCATTCCAATCATGAGGTAGGTCCGATCGGGCCTGAGCAGGTGGCGTGGCTCTATAGGTTGCACGGTGAGTGCAACAGGAGCTGTTGCCTCCCAGTCCACCAGCCCGAGACTTTTCACATTGCTCTTGCTGATGTTCGCGATCCCTTGTACATCGGGATTCAAGCCTTGCAGTTCTGAGATGTCATTCTGGCGAATGAATTCTTGAACCAGGCCATTTGCTTTCGTGAGCAATGGAGCCGTACCGAGTTGATCAATAGCATTCCTGATTAAGGAGCTATCAAGACCATATATTCGACAGGTAGCTGGAACGCACTGGACCAGAACTTCATTGCTTTGAGACTGCTCGGAACAGTCCAAGAGCACGGCGATGTCAACAGGTAGATCAAGTCTTGCTATACGAGCGGACGATCGTGGGTGGATGACGATCCAGTCTTGACGCACGACAGCATTCGACGCTGAGAAATGCAACCGACCTTCGATCGTTTGTGAAATTGCTCGGGCCAGAAGATCGTCTGCATTGTGAACCATCGCGGTCTGATGACTTTGGACGACGCTTGCCAGTGCAAGCGCCATCAAGAACTTTTTTACCAGCACCAGGATTGCCTTGGTCGTAATTGTCTGATCGTCATCGACGAAGTGAAGTTGGCTTCTTGAGACCTGGAGGTGTGAACGATTCAGCAAGGACAGGCACATGACGGACTCCCCAGAGGACTCGATAGTTCCCGCGGACAAGTAGTAATTGGGTGCAGCGGATTCGTTGATACGCATCGAGTACTTGACTCGCACTTTGACAAGGTCATTCTCGGAATAAAGTCCGGGTTCTTGCACCTCAACCAAAGCCAGGCCGCTTGTGGACGGTTTGATTTCAACAACCTGGTCAGCCAACATTGCGGGTCTTTTGAGCTCTCTCCTGGACGCATTGTAACGATCGTCCATAGACTTTATGGGCAAGATGCGAGGGACCAGGAGTTGCCCATCCACAGACACAATCTCCGGTTCGTGGATCCATAGGAATGCGTTATCGTGGTGTGCTGACGGGTTTGATGTCAGAGTAAGGCGTACGAATGATTCTAGAGCTGTTCGTGCTGTCGTGGCGGGGCTCTCTTTTGATTCCAGATCCAATACTTGCAACGTGAGATGAGGCAGCTCTTGAGAAAGGGTACGAGCAATGCCCATGAACATTGCAGACTCGGGGCTAGCAGAGCGATGGTTCTTTACAACCCAAAGTACTCGACTGGCGTTCGCCATAACAAGTTGCAAATTCTTCCAGCGATGTTCGTCCATTGTCTTGGAGAACAACGGGCTGTCTAACTCTTGCAAACAAATCACGCCCATGCCAGGTGTCAGGTGACAGCCCTCAATTGCGTCGATCGAACTCACAGCTTGTGTCCGAGCTCTCCAACTTGGAGGCAAGAGCTTCTGTATCTCCGTCCGGGCTTTGGCGATTGGCAAAGTCGCGCCACCGATCAACAGCAACCGACTGTCCGCATCGAGCTGTTTGAGAGCAGTCAGAGGTTCTCGAATCTGCTCGAAGGTGTGATCCAACGCGCGGCTGACAAGCAATGAATTGCAATGTCTCCCACTGTCTTCCAGATCGTCGAACGTCAAGTCCAAGCCTGAAAATCTAGTGTCCAGGAGCAATTGATCCCACTCCAATGCTGAGACACACGGATGGAAGCGTCGTCCTTCGTCATCACCAAGCCACCAACCCGGAAGGCCACCCATGATGAAAGGATGCCGTAAAACATCGGTGTTGGTGATCTCACCAAGAATGAGGTAACCGCCAGGCTTGAGCAGCGATCGTACGTGATTAAGAGTGTTTTTCAGATCGCGGGTGGCGTGAAGCACGTTGACGGCGATGATCACATCGTATCCAGCTTCTGTGAAGCCCTGTTCGACAACGGGCTTCTCGATATCGAGCGCTTTGAATATTATAGGCTTGTCAGACGCTTGTAGCCGCTCATTCGCTTTTTCAAAAAATCCGGTAGAGATGTCGGTAAATGTGTACGAGTCGTAGGCGCTGCCGATTGCTTCCAAGATGCCTTGTGTGGTGCCTCCTGTACCCGCTCCGACTTCGAGTATCTTCGCACGAGGGAACTTGAACGTGATTTTCTGCAACAAACGCTCAATCTCTCGATTGATCGTGACGAAGCCACACCCTTCGACATAGTACCGGCCAAGCATGTTGTTCTCAAGCATGACCTCCAAGAGTTGTGTCTCACCTTTCACGACCTTAGGCAAGGTATTTCCAATTGCCACCACCAACTCCAAGTCAATTTGATCAGGATATTTTTGAAGTAGCGACTGGACGACCTCAAAATCATCTTCGAGCCATTCCTTGTCAATCAAAGCATGCTGTCCCCGTCGTACAAGGTCTAGAATACGCTCGAAAGATTTGATCATGCGTTGATGATGCAATTGACAGTGTTCGCGAGTTACAGCATTGAGTTGGTCTAGACAGTTCCTCAGGTAGAAGAAGCATATGCGGTCAATTGTGGTGGCAATTGCACTCTGTTCACTGTCGTGATCGTCGTTTCTTTCCGGCTCTGACAGATCCAGCGATATGTCCGGTCCCCAGGTCGTTTGACAGAAGATTTGGACATCTTCGGACTCCTGGAGTTCGCTGGCAATCTTCAGAGAGAGGCCTTCTACCTCCAAGAATGGTTTGTTTGCGCGATTGTACACGTGCATATCTCCCTCAAGGGAGCGATAATCGCTGTGTGTGACAAACGACTCCGTGCCGATCTCTATCGATCCAGTCGTGTTCGTGACAGGTACACATGGATTAACAGTGACCCGCGCGATTCTGACCGGTAGGAAAGCTGAATGCATCAGCGATTTGGCCGGATACGACTTGGCCAGGAATATCGATTGGAACACGACGTCCAAAATGGCAGGATGGACGAGGTACACTTGATCGAGGTTGGACGTATCCCAGACGGCCTGGGTAACGGCATGATTAGACCCGCGATCGATACTACTCATGCCTCTGAAAATGCCCTGATAATTGAGGCCGATCGACTTGAATACGTCATAAGCATCGGCTACCGATACATTCAAGAGATTTGTTGGCGAGGCACGTCGAGGTGGCAAAGATTCCTCCTTGCCATCGCCAAGGTAAACCACAATACGGCCACTGCAAGCCCGCACTGCTGCTGTGCCAGAGCTGGGCCAATAGCAGAAATCGAATTCGGCCTCGATGATGTTACGGTCCTGCGAAGGTTGCACACGAGCGATGTACATAGTTTCGACCGAGTCGGGATGCTTAGGCACAGCGACTGGGTGGCGGACCTCGACATCTCGTGCCTCGAGCAGAGAGATCGGGCGCCCTGCTGCAAGCTGCCTACCGGCTTCAAGTGCGATTGAAACGTAGCCTGCACCAGGCATGAGCACTTCGCCAAGGATCTCGTGACCAGCGAGCCATGTATTTTCGTCAAGAGTCAAAATGTTTCTCCATCGCAGCTCGTGGGCATCATCGTCCGGCATACGGCGACCAAGGAGCCCGCAAGGGCTGTCCTGGCCAAGTCGATATCTCTGTGATAGACGAGATTCTCTCCAGAATGTCTGAGTATGATCCCAAGGATAACAAGGGAGGTCCGTTATGACTTCAGGCTGTCCGATTTCCGAGCCGCCAAGGCATGCACGACGAAAGCCGGCAAAATCTACTGATTTCGACCCCATTGTAGACCAATAGAGACCAAGAGCAGATGAGATTGCAACCAAATCATCTTCCCCACGTTTCAAAACACCAGTGTAGTGGGGAGCAGAACCGAAGACTGCCTTCAAGGTATCCTCGCTAGGACTCTTGAGCGCAGGATGAGGGCCAACCTCAACAGCCATATCGAACGGTCCTCCATTGGTGATAGCCGATTCAAGCGCCTGAGAAAACAGAACCGTTTGCTCCATGTTCTTGACCCAGTAGTCTCCCTTCAACGGGGACAGATCGCCTTCCAGGATCTCGGTATCACCACGTACACTTGAGCTCCAAACACAATCCTCAATCGGAGCACCGACGGCGATGTCGCAAGCAAGCAACGACTGAAGATAAGTGTCACTGCATTTCTTCATGTGATGCGAGTGATAGGCAGTGTCAACACGTAACGGGCGAGCAAACACGTCCCGAGCTTCGAGTTCCTTCTTCGCAATTGAGATTGCGTCCAAGTCACCCGAGATAGTGACACTAGTGGGCGAGTTGCTTGCAGCGACACAAATTCTTCCTCGAAAATCAGGGTGATTGCAGAACTGCAAGGCTTCGTCGTAAGAGAGGCCGGTAGCAAGCATTCCTCCGGGCTGGCCGTCATCGCCTTTGGCCAAATGCGCATGGAGACCTCGATAGTAAGCAATCTGCATAGCGCCGGTGAGGCTCAACATGCCAGCAGCATAGACGGCAGCTATCTCTCCAGATGAATGGCCGACGACGGCGTGGAATTTCAAGCCGGCTGCTTTCAGCACATCCACCAAAGCAATCTGTACCGCAGTACATAGGGGCTGGCTTACAGCCGCCTCTGAAAGGCGGGAAGAAGCGTTGCCTGCTTTGAGTTCTTCACATAGAGACCAGGCGGGGCGATCCGGAAGCGCGTTGAGAACGGCTTCGCACTGCTCTATGGATTGACGGAAAAGTGCCACGCGAGAGAAGAGTTCCATGCCCATAGTTGGCCATTGGGCTCCTTGACCAGTGAACACGCCGAGGACACCAGGTGACTCATTACGATCAATCAGTTGCGGCTGGAACCCAATTTGCTCTGGCTGGAGATTTTGATTTGTCTGAACGAATGCAGCCAAGCTGTCTAACAGAGATTGATAACTGCGATTGCTGAAATAGCACCGGACTTTGTGCGTCGTACGTCTGGTCTGCAGCGTCCAGCAGATATCTGGCAGATTCGCCGAAGGATTGGAGATCATGTAAGATAGCAAATCGCGTGCCTTATTCAGTAGAGCGGGGCCCGAATGGGCCGAGATCACGAGCGGACCAAGAGCTTGGTCTGCATGGTAACCGCTCTGCGCGACCTGAGGTTTATACTCCTCGATCAGAGCATGTGCATTGGTACCGCCGAAACCGAAGCTGTTGACACTTGCACGTTTCGGACTTCCAGAAATGGTATCAGGCCACGGCAATGATGTGGTGGGTATCTGCAGGCGGCCGTAAAAGGGCCTGACCGAGTCACTGAGTTGATTGAACAGCAGATTCGGCGGGATTGTCTGATTCCTTATTGCGAGGACTGCCTTCAAGACTCCAGCCAAACCCGCACAGCCCTCGGTATGGCCGATGACAGTTTTGACTGAGCCCACAAAGAGGGGAGCGACCTCATCAGAGGTCTCAGTGGGGAAAAAGGCGTCACGGATAGCTCGTGCTTCAATAGGGTCGCCCGCCTGCGTGCCCGTCCCATGGCATTCGAAGAATTGAGGGCGATCGATGAGTGGATCAAGACCAGCTTGTTTGTAGGTTTGGCGGATGAGGGCCGTCTGTGCCGCCGCAGTAGGCATGGTGATACCGGAACTGCGGCCGTCGGAGTTGACACCAGTTGCTCGTACGATTGCTTGGATCGGATCTCCATGCTGTAGCGCTTGACTGAGCGGCTTGAGGATCAAGGCAGCTATGCCCTCACCACGAGCATATCCATTGGCGGCCTGGTCCCACATTCGGGAGCGGGACTCGGCAGAAAGCATCGAAAGCTTCGATTCAGCGATGAACATCGCTGGATCGAGTATCAGGTTCACGCCGCCAACGATGGCGCTATCGCAGTCGCCCGAGCGCAAGGAGTGCATTGCCTGGTGGAGAGCGACCAACGAGCTGGAGCAAGCAGTATCGATTGTGACCGAGGGGCCGTGGAGGTCGAAGACGTACGAGACACGATTTGATAAGATGCTTCGCACCGTTCCAGTTGCGTTATATTTCGACATGGTCTCCGTGTCTCGATTTTGTATGTCGGTATAATCAGCGTTCATGGCACCAACATGAACGGAAGTTTGTGAGCCATGAACATCTTCCAATGTCCAGCCTGCGGACTCCATAGCCTCGTACACAGTTTCTAGCAGTATTCGTTGCTGTGGATCCATGCTCTCTGCTTCTGGAGAGGATATGCTGAAGAATTTGGCATCGAAGGCTTTGACGTCTTCATCGAGGAGGTAACTTCGATTGGTGACATTTGTGGATCCATGGTTTGTCCCCTGTGCATGATAAAACCGATTGAGGTTCAATCGTGAAGGGGGAAACTCTTGGAGAACATCGTAAGGCGTCTTTAACAAGTTCCACAGCTTCGACGGGGTATTGCTGCCTCCAGGGAAGCGGCAGGCCATGCCAACAATGGCTATGGGATCAGTTTGTGATGAGTTCATGGCGGGCTATTCTTCTCTTTGTCGATTGTTTTGGGAAACTTGCAGCTACAAGATCTTACACTAGGTTCCGGGCACAGAAAACAGAGGTGGTATAAATAAAAAAAGCTGAAGGAATATTGAAGGCCAGAGGAAACGTGAACCAACCAGGACTGCTTATATTCAATTCATTGATTCCAAGGAACCATTGTGAAGAGGCTTCTTTACTTCCAGGCCTGGTTTTCGGAGCTGAACATTTACGTCCGATCATGAATGTGGTTTGAGTCGGGATATCCGGGGCCGGAGATATGTCGACCGGTACCTTCAGGTCCGACACCTTTGGCCACAATCCCATCAATCACAGGCCGCATTCACTGGTCCGATTGATAAGGCACATTCAAAGGGCAGTATGTAAAAGCGTGATGTTGTCTAAGGGTTCTGTCGGACCAGCACAGCCTATTCAACTTACCTGAATCTTACCTCCTACCTTATCGACTCATTTTCTCTCGAGTTTCCTGGTAATATCCAAGGGGACGAGCAAAGACAATGGCAATCCACATGCCACCCATTGGCCTGCCCAAGTCGCAACGGGCCATCAAGGTCAGTGTAGATGGTGGGGCCACGACAAGCGAAGGTGACCTGCCTCAAGTTGGCGACGAAGAAGTGCTAGTCCGTGTGGTCTGCGTGGCCCTCAACCCGGTCGACAGCAAGTCGGTCGAAATGTCGCCTACACATGGAGCGACGGTGGGCTGTGATTTCGCCGGAGAGGTCGTGCAGATGGGCAAGGCCGTCTCGACCGTCACATTGGGAGCACGGGTCTGTGGATGCGTCTTCGGTAACAATCCAATGAGGCCTGATAACGGAGCGTTTGCAGAGTACGTCGCGGTCCCCGCGCGGCTGGTGCTGGTGGTTCCACCCACCATGTCATACCAGAGTGCGGCCACGCTCGGTGTTGGTCTTGCGACGGTCGGACTGGCGCTGTATCAGGCGATGAGGCTGAAGTGCACGCCTTCAGCACCGGCGAAGAAAGGATTCCCAGTGCTCGTGTCAGGAGCGGGGACAGCCACAGGCGCGTTGGCCACTCAAATCCTCACGCTGTAAGCAGATGCCCCCGCCCAGCAGAGCCCCAGGCAACACCAACAACTTTAGCTACTCACCCGGTATGAAACCTACCGGTAACCCATGATACTGACATCGATCGTCATCATAGATCTGGTTTGCAGCCCATCGTGACCAGCTCGCCGGGCAGTTTCGACCGGCTGCGTCGTTTGGGGGCCGTGGCGACGTTCGACTATCAGTCTCCCACGTGCGCCAGCGACATTCGCGAATACACAGCCAATGAGTTAGGATGTGCTCTGGATTGCCACGTTGACTCCGGTTCCATGACCATTTGCTACAATGCGATCGGTTCGGATGGTGGCAGATACGTAGCATTGAATCCGTTCCCTCTTCGCCTGCATCGACGACGTAGCGTGCAGCCAGGATGGGTTTTCATGTTCACCCAATTCGATCAAACGATCCCCTGGAAGCGACCTTACTACCGCGATGAAAGACCGCAGGACTACAGGTTTGCCACAGGCTGGTACGAAGAAATGCAAGAATTGTTGGAGGCTGGCACACTCGTGCCCGGTCCCTACATCGAACAGACCGGGGGACTTGACGCCATTGTCCGCGGGCTGGAAGCAATGGGCAGGGGTGAAATTCGGGGACGAAAGTGGGTTTATGCCATTGGGAAAGAATAGCATCTACATACATACAAGTAAAATTGGGTGCTCGAGTCGAGCCAACAAGAGACTTTCGTGTACCTGACGAGTCATGTGAGGGGGAAATGCGAGGTGCCGTCACAGCCGGATTTGGCCCGAAATGAGCGCAACAAAATAATGGGAAAGACGTATCATGTTTATAAACTCTCTTGCATGCGCTCATGTATCTAGGATTGGTGACGGATCCTGCCCTGCAGTCGGCAAGCTCAACCTATGGCCCATAGTCGTCACCAGCGTCAGCTAATGAACATTCCCATCATGTCCCCTCAGGCAGCATCCATTCTGGCAGGGGGCCTGAATCCCACGCAGTATTTAGCAGGTCAAAGCACCCAGTGGGCGACTCCAGGATCGGATCGAGTACCTGATGATCATGCATGCGCGTTTTCAAGGTATTGAAGTTCTCCGACAAACACCTGTGGAAGGCGTCAATAATGGCATCGTCTGTGGGTTGTCCTGCTTGAGCTGCGTCGATTTGTGCTGTCAGCCCGGCAAACAGCATCGACACCTGAATGTCGGGCTGGCCTTGCGATATGCGTCGTGAGATCAATTGTATGTTTTCATCCAAGATCTTGCGAAGTGGTTGTCGATTCATGGCATTGGATATGGGTGTGAGAGCCGACATCTCGTTTTCTAGCATGTCCAAAAGCTCTGCGGAGACGACGAGAATAGCCAAATTCAAGGAGCTAGACATGACGCCCGAGCCGATAATCATGGCACGTACATAATCATCTTCGTCCGGACCCGTTGGATGATCCAGTAAGGAAAGCGCCACTTCCAAGCTGACCTTCCGCGAGAAGTATAGCGTTGGATCCGTACTAGCCTTGAGTGCAAATGGAACGTGTAACGCTAGCAGGTAGCGATACATAAACATGTTTAAAAGCCGCACCGGGAATTTCTGTGATTGTGCCTTGTTGTTGCCAACATTGAGTCGTGCCTGCGTTGATCTACAGTGAGCGCTTAATCGCGAGCTCAGCTGTAGAAGTCGCTGGTAAGGGATCTCACGCCGAGGGCAATTCACCATCCTTGCAATCTCGAGGCGCACCGGGAAGGACTCCATGAGAAATATCTGAATGGATGTGTGACTTAGGTCATCTAGCGGCTTTGACGTCGGCTCTGTCTCCGTATTTTGATCGAAACTTTCGTCCGGTACATTCAGAGGAAGCTCAAAGTCGACGCCATCCATCGGAATCAGTGGCACTGCCCCGACCTCGATGCTGAACTGCAGCGAGATCTCAAGCACAGTGGCCCATAGCCGTCTACGAAGCTCCTGCTCGTAGAAACTCATCTGTGGCAACATCTTCGGACTTATATGTAGGCCGATCCGCATCGCTGCCCGCATCAGACTTTCCACCGACAAGCCGACCAAATCAGCACCCGAGTGGTAAGGACTGACAAGCCGGGCAATCATGAGAAGGCATAAGTTCTGCACACCAGTGAGTCCGGTCCAGCGGTCCCCACCATTGGACAACAATCTGGACTCTGCAGCATGGATCCAGACCGACTCGTTACAGCTGTCTCTCAGCTTGGGCGAGAATAACGCCCCAATCGATATCACTAGGAGTAATTGAAGCTGGAAGTCCTCCGAGGAGGCCAGTGGTCTCTCCCAGAAACCTTGGCATTCGTGAAGAAACAATGGAACGTGTAACACGCGTAACACTGACTCGAAGGTCCGCAAATATGCTTGAATAAGTTGATCGGTGATGGCTTGAGGAGGAATCAGATCTTTCAGATTGGTGACCAGCAGTTGCGGGATCGAATTTTGTGATCGTCTTGTTTCCGCCAGTTCCCTGCATTGCCTGTACAGATTTCCTCCGGGCTCTTGCTCGACAGCACGCTGTAATGTATGAACTTTACGAAACTGTTCCACACCATGGGTCAGTAATGTATGCGTTGACTCTTGGGCACGGCTTTCGCTTACGTGAACAGCGCTGTTTATCCAGTGGCTTGGTCCAAAGAAGCGAGAATCCAAAAATATGCCGCGGATCGGAAGGAATCCTGAGCCGTCCTCACTTGATGAGCTGCCATTTGAGCAAATACCCTTATGCGTGATCTCGGTAGGTGTTGATACTGCCGAGTCGGGTCTTGGGGGTTCAAAGCCGGTTCGAAAGACTGGGCTCACGCCTTCGGATGACGGCACATCTTCACTGTAGGTATGCGAGTCCTCCTTCTCTCGTCTTGAGAATTGGTGGATATGTTCAGCATTGGTCCGTTTGCGCTTCAAATGACGTTGCACAGAGCATTCGTCGTCGTCGATCTGTATGTAGACGCAGTACTCGGACTTGGAGCGGACACATTGGTTGCAGGGGACTTCGCGGTTGCACCTATCTTTTAGTCAGCATTGACACTTCGATCGCCTGGTATGCGTGGAAACCTGGGATGAGCAACCTAATCTTTTTTCGTCGACAAGGCTCACATGCCAAGGTTGGGCGTCGGCGACGGCTGGACGTGGCTGAGGTTTCGTGTGCAATAGTCATCACTGAGGCGAAATTGTCGTGATGTGGACATTGTGCCTCACGGCTTGTGCCAACGGCCAAGAGATATATGTCTCATAACGCATCCTTCGACATCATTACACCAAGGTCTTTAGCCTCACAGCGGGAAACCGTCAGCAGCTCACGAAATACAACGTGGTTTTGGCAATGGGACCATGCATGTGCTTCCTCATTGCAACGAATAGCGTATGGAAACGCAGAATGGATCCGCGACGGCGCCCGTTGTCGCGGCAGTACGGCCCCCAAACGGCATGACGGGCCGACGACTAAGGAACTCTTCTCGCATCCCCGGAAGCGCACCAGACCATTCCATCATCCAATGAGGACACGCTAGGAGGTTATCCTAACGTTGGTTCGGATTGGTATAAATACATAACTCGCAGCCGAATATAGCAACCGCTACCCTTGTGGACCAATGCAGCAAAGCAAGCATGTCGAGACGACTAGTGCCACCGCTAGAAAACAAGGATACAGATAAGTGCTTATAAGTCTATGGAAACGCTGTCAGCAACTAGCGTAATGTAATTCCTAACCGAGCAGGACACACCCGGTCGGCCGAGTTCGGTAGAAAATGTCGACAGACAAAAGGAGGTTTTCAATTCCCAGAGTTTCTCATTCCACTCCCCTCGGTGCGGGATATGATTATATAATTTCGACCGCTTGAACTCACTAACAAGTTAATCATAGTTAGGTAACTATTCACTATCTTATTCTTATTGATAACTTGAGAGAATCCGCAAGATCGTGTTCATGTCACGCGTGTGCCGATGTATGTTCCTCTTCTTCATTAGATGTTGTAATTGCAGCAGGCTGCTGCGCTCAGTGCCCTTGCCTAGGCATCAAGCTTTTGTGAGGGGATTCCAACCAGAAACTCTACCCCTCAGCCACACCAAAAAGATTGTCGCGACCATGAAGTTCACGCCGCTGAACAAGGCCGCAAAGAGGAAAGAGCCTCCATCTGTCTCTGCAATTGCACCAGCAATCGGAGGGCTCGTAAGGGTACCAATGCCTGCGATAGCAAGAGCCAACCCGATTCGAAACCCGATCTCCTGAGGTGGGTAGAGAGTCATCACAAGGGGCGGTGTCAAGCCAATGGTGGTGCCAGATCCGATACCAAACAAAGCGGCGAAGACAATGTTGGCCGCGTTACTGCGACCAGGCAACCACAAGGCCAGAGTGATGATACCAGTGAAAAGAAGCATGATGATAAGCACATTGAAACGGCCATACTTGTCGGCAAGGCCATTGGGAATCGTACGTCCAAAAAAGCTCGCTCCGTTCATGATGGGAATCAGATTGTAGGCCATAGTCATTGACATTCCGTTATGCATAGCGGACAGGACAAGGTAGTCGAAAGGGACAAACAATCCCCCTAAACCCTGGTTAGCTGTGTTGCGATGAAGCATAATGATAGGCGGCTCACAGTAAAGGAAAAAGCAGAACGTCAACAAGATCAAGAAGTTGAATTCCGTGAAAGGCCGAAGGTAGTTCGCAAGGTTGAACGCCTTGCGAGTATGAGGCAAGTTGGAGGAGATGGTGAGCATGGCAATAGCCCAGAGCCCAAGAATCAAGAAAGCGCAGATTCGCATCGTCCATGCAAAGCCGACCTCCGAAAGGAGGCTGTTGACCATGAGGGGAAAGATTACACCACCCAGACTCGAGCCTGCAACGGTCAATCCTCCTGCCAAAGCGCGGCGCCTTCTGAAGTAAGTCATAGGCTGTGAAGCTTGTCAGAAAATGCGCGATAAGTTCCAAGAGTGATCACACAAACCGAAGTCATTGCTGGCGTGAAAATGAGCGATGTGCCGATTCCTGAGCAAACCGACTGTGCCAAGTAGAATTGGTAGTATTTGCTGGACACGCTGGTCATCATGAGGCCAAACACATGCATCAATCCACCGATACCGATGGGCAATCGTGGTCCATAGTTGTCAAATAGATATCCAGACAACGGTGACATGAACAGCATGAAGAAAACTACATTGAAATGAGCTTGTGATTTCACGGCCGGTTGGGGAAGAAGGCTCTCACATTCGGACGAAGTGATCCAGGACACCTCCGAGCTGCTATAGGTCTTCAACTGGTTGGTCTGATATTCAGCTTGGAACAGAGCAATGCAATTGACCCATCCAAATGAGATGAAAAGACCCAAGGAGCCTCCGAGTAGCGATAGGAAGGCTTTTGTGCCTCCTTCGGGTGCTGCTGGTGGGCCAGATGCTTGAGGCTTGGGCTCCGCTGGACTCGATGGACTTGAAGAGGTTGGACTGCCCTTCTCGAGCTCAGCGCTGCGGTCGTCGTGCATAGCTGCTGTGGGGTGCTTGATAGGGCGCGCAAAAGATAGTTGTGCTTGTGACGTCGATTGGAATAACAAGTCCGATTTCAAAGAATATGGCCAGTGCTATATATTTCTGGGACGAGGCCAAATTCTGCGTATGAAAGGAGGTCGGACACACATGCTGTCACTAGCAATGCCCGACGTCGAGTAAAAGATCGGACGTCCGATGCTGTTCGTTGGTGATGTACGCAAAGGCGCTGCTGCACACCCGAGGCCGAGTCCGCGGCCGAGCTATTCTAAAGGAAAGCCGACCCCGATCGGCCTCGGAGTTCCGGACTCGGCTTGGATGTTTTTACCTATATACATTCGTCGTCCACCTGCGAGGTTTTAAGGAATCAAATTCAACAACAAATCATGGACTATCCTACTCGCCGATCCAGTCGATTTCATGCCAGACAAGTCTTTGCTCGAGCCAACTTTCCGTTGCGAGCATACGGACCCAGAAGAGGGATGGCGCTTCTCAAGATCGGTCTGTTCGGCACTGTTGGCTACTTCGTAGCGAAGAAGCTTCTTCAGTAAGTCGGTACTCCCAAGACACTATGGTCAAGTCGAGAATTATCGACTGACGTCTATCAGAAACTCGAATGAGCCACGTCAAAATCCTCAACAATGTGCATCGTGCGGACATGAGCGGCAGCAAGAATCCAGGCAGCAACCGACGAACGTTCCACGGACGCCATACCATTAGCATTTTGCAGTCATCGGCCATGATGCCAGTCAGCCTCGACAATCAGCTCTTTCCTAGGTTCAGTAGTCAACAGTCTAGCCCTTTTTTTTCATAGAAGATAGAGGAAGAGAGAGTACTCTAATGACTATTTTTATCTTACATCCTGACGAAGATATTCAACTTTGAAGATTGCCGTCCTTATTGTCCGAAATAGCGTATATCTATATGGTCGAAAGCTCCCAGACAGGTTAGTGTTGTAGTCGAAAATTCTTAGATTAGACTCTATATAGGGAATACAGGGTAAATAGTGATTTCCATTTCTCTGGATTCTTTGGCCTATTCTGAGTATAATGGTACTCCTCTACTCTTTTGTGTCAGGATGAGGAATCGATGTACTGGTTGAATGGTTCGTCTTGGTGTTACTCCCGAGTCTGACCCGAATACCACACTCGTACCGGGGAATTGGCTAAAAATGGTTCGACCACTGAGCATGTTGACCTTCCCCCAGCTAGAGCCGCAACATCCGGAACCTATCCATGTCACTTGGGGGATAAAAGAAAAAACATGGTTCCTCAAGCTATCTTCCCTCGAGGTAGTATTCAGACGTGCGTCCTCTCACGCTAGTAATGGTTTGTATTGCTAGATGCCTTCGGCTAAGACTAGTGAGCCGTTCCGCTTTGCCAACAAAGATGTTGGTCAATCCACTTTTCAATGCCCACCACCCGTCCTTCTAGGCAAGCCTACTCCGTACTCCGAGACTATCCGCCCAGCAAACAGTCTACTCCCATCTAATCTGATCTGCGTCTTAAACATTGATGTCCAGGATCTAGCCTCTGTGGCATGGTGCAGTGCATGAGAACAGGATGGCTGGTAGCTGCCATCTAGCCTTCCACTGGGGTCTAGCCCAGCATCATAGTAGTACCAGTGGAGACAGTTGGCACAAGGGTATTGAATTACATTACACAAGGCTGCCTACCAACAGGTGAACAAAATGGCTCACATCAGCTTGCGTAAGTCCTTGTCCTTATCTCTGATTCATTTGGAGAGCATATTGTGTGATGGTTGCTACTGTTCTACCGTAGTGGGCTGGGACCCCACTCAGCCTTGTTATTAACTAATTAGAAAGGAAAGTGATACTAACATCTATCTGTTGAGCCTCTTAGCTACTATTTCCCCCTTCTTTCTGTCCTTCACTGGCTCCTTTATTTACCATATTCTGATAATGCTCTCCTTGTGTGAACGTAACCCTAATCCAGCCAGGGCTACAAGTGGTCACCCTCTCTTCTTTGTCTATGATGGTGGAGACACCATCATTAACTACTTTAGGAATGGCTAAGTAGTGGCAAGGCAGACTGGAGGAGAAGGCTTGATTGTACATCACAGTTATTTACTCTATTATACCACGCGGGCTCATTCCGCTTGGGGGCTGGTTGCTGGGTAGCCTGCCCCTGTTAGAGATTACGCAATCTTGTCTATCGAAATTCAGCCCGTTCCAGCCAGAGGTTAAGGAGTGGTCCTGATTGACGGCCGGAGGAATAGCCTCAACATCAAGACCAAATCACCAAGCAGGCGGTTGGCTAACTTGGCTGGCAGATCCCTGCAGTTCGCTGTAATGCATCAATACAGCTAGGATACCTTAACCATCCCCATCCCATGCCAGCCAGTGAAGAGAGCCATTCAAAAGCTGCCTGTTGGCAAGCGGCTAATAAGCCTGTGATTGTGGGTCTGTATAGACTATAGACACGGCCCGTTGACGATTCAGCCCCCGAACGAAGATCCCCGAATAACTCCGAACTCGAAACTCGGATTATGAAAAAATCCCGTCTACTCGAGACTGATGGCGCTGAAAGCTAATAGTTAATACTCCCTGAATACTTCTCTATCTCCACGGTCCTGAACACCTGCCATCTGCACTCAATGAGTATAAATCACTACTGTCTATCTCTTGTATATGTGAATAGATCTTACAACTTCTCGGGTTGTAGTGGTTGATACTATAAACAATCCATATTCTATGTTACATCCTACTAGAAAGACATTATCAGGCTCGCAAGGATATTTATAGGGTGCTATCTGATTGACCCAGGTCCAGCGGCCAATACTGTCTTGCCACGTTTGAGTTGCTCCGTGCTATGAAACGATCCGAGGAGAATAGCTGGTGGGGACTTCCCTGGTGAAACATTATTGGCCTATCGGCGTTTGCCTGGCACTGTCAGGGCGGCACTCTCCCCTCAGCCGCATAGGTAGATCTGCTATAGATCATAATTGGGCTCCACTCTGTCGGGCTGTCGCATTGAGCTCTAATTGGCTCGCTTGGCTCTCTGACGGCATGGCAGGTGCGGCACGTAATTCTTGTTTCTTGCGCTACCTTACTGCTGCTTCTCTACTGTAGATCATCTTACAGACAGACCTATTTGAGGTGCTTAGAAAGCCATTTCCTGAATTCTACCAAAGGCTGCTGGATTAGAGATCTAAGAGCATTTGACTGTTGAAATTCATGATCCGCAGCTGCTTGAGATAATAGAAAAGCCTATCTAGGAGGTGGTGCACAATTCTTTATGTTGCCTTATGTATAGTACTGGGGCAATGTCTGAGGGCAAATCCATGCTATGGGCGCTAAACTTAGACTATATATCATGATCACATAGCTTCCAGCTATACGACCGCTGCCCAGTCTGAGTCTTCCGACTCAAAGAAGAGGGTTACAGTATGAGTGTTGCTTCATTACCACTATGTGGACCACCCCCAACACTGCCATGATTGCCATCGCTAACCAACAATCCCACGTATCTCGTCCAGCTCACGGTCCTCTTCCTTCAAGTAGCGGCGGTCGTAATCGAGCACCCTCCGTTCTTCACCATCAGGGCATAAAAGACAGGCCAAAAGTGTATTTGTGGCTCCTTTGCATGAGATAATCCCGCTGCTCGCTGTCCGTCATCCGCGACATTCCCCGGAAGTCAGGCGCAATCCTGCTCCGTGCGACCCACGGAATCAGCGACCCAACGGATTTCGGAATACGCGGCCCATCGAAATTGTTGCGACGAAGGGCGAATCCGAGGACCAGCACTGAGATGTCCATGGACAAGAGGACGATGACGATGACCATCGACGAAATTGAGGGCTTCATGCCCCAGCGATTCGTGATGATAGTTCCATCCACCGCGGGGCTATCAGGGGACCGGTAACGGTCGAAGTATATATTCCTGGTGAGTGTAAGGTAGCTACTGAAGATTGCCCTGTATGTGGACTGGGTGGCACGGATGAGGGACTCCGGCTCGAAGGAGTCCAAGGTTGGGTTCGATGGTTCGTATGCAAAGGCCGTCAGGAGCCCCGGCCAGTCATACTGGTAAAAGGACGAGTCGCAGTGTGCAGGGAACTTCTGTCCGATGCTGGCTAATGCCCGGTTGAAATGTGCGAGGCTCTCAGACGCATTGCGCAACATTTGCACGCGTGGGTCAGTCGTAGCAGCTGCATGCTTGTAGGAAGCGATTGTTTCAAAGACCTCTCTTGACAAATCCTTCGTACATAGATTATGACCTTCAAGATTACCAGGTGAGACTCAATTTCTCCATCTACTTGCTGCCACAAGCCTCAGTTACAGAAGCCAGCAATGTCAGGCCATATCCCTATGTGTAGTCCTGGCGGTGGCGATGTTCCCTTCAACCGAGATGCGAAAAGCAAAGCTGCCATCATTGCCTGGTGACTGCCATCATTGCCTGGTGATGCTGTTGGCGGTGTAGCGGAAAGAACAACACAGCCAAACTCCCGGCTGACATGAGCAGCTAAAATCAGCTTTTGCTCAACATGCTTAAGGACGAATGGTAAGAGGCTGGGTCTTTGGCTTATTCACTAGTCCTCTCCGTCTGGTCATCTGGGTCATTTGCATCTCTCACCAAAAGGCTAAGAATTAGAGCACCTTTGTTCAGGTGCCCACCTCTCTGAACACAATCCGGACTCTGAGTTTGGGGATTATTCTGGCTGAACGTGCTGGGAAGTACATAGTGGCGCATAACATCATTCAGAGGAAGGAAGACAGGGACGGCAGATACTCCTAGTTTGCGCCCAAGCTATACTTCGGTTTGAGCTCAGGAAATGCGATGTACTCCATCCAAATTGTTCCTACGACTGATTGTAGGCGTTGGATGTGGAGGCGACGGAGCTCCACAGTCGGTTCCTGCATGCCAGTAAAACCGTGGCCACAAGCTATGGTTTCAACTGCAAGCTCGCTGATTTCCTCGGCATCCCGATTTTGTCAGGCCATAAATGGTGCGAAATGCATGGGCAATGTTTCGACGGCAAGAAGGGTTTGCGAGCTTGTTCTTTCAGGATAAGTGGTTCTTGTGGCTCGTCTGGCCGGCCGTTGTTGTTCATGCTTCCTGTGAGCCTCCCAACCGGCCCTACTCTGCTGAATATGTGATAGCTCACAAAAACTGCGGTTTGGCTACAGACGCAGGAGAGGATACTGGACTCAATCTTCGTGCACTATCTGACGCCCCTCACGGATATGCCCCATCTGAAGTCGAATGTCCAACCTCCGTTCCCAGTGTACGTAGCGCCGCGAAGCTGTCGCCCAGCGAGCTAAATTGGCTGGGGCTCTGGCGACAAAAGACATTCAAGGCGATGAAATACTTCTTCGGCCATACTCAAATCAAGGATTTTAACGCCGTGTCCTACCTTGATAATATCTCCAGTGACGCCTTGCTTCTGCCTAACATTGGCATCGCTGTCTCCGGAGGAGGTTACCGTGCCCTGATAAATGGTGCTGGTGCCCTCAAGGCCTTTGACGGCCGGACCGAGAATGCCACTGCTAAGGGACAATTAGGCGGCTTGTTGCAGTCAGCTACATACTTGGCCGGTCTCAGCGGTGGCGGGTGGCTCTTTGGTTCTGTTTACCTCAATAATTTCACTACAATTTCCTCGCTGCAGACAAATACTCTTGGAACCCCATGGCAGTTTGAGAACTCGATCATCATAAGGGTCCCGATGATGGAGGGCCCCTTCTGACCTCTGCGACCAGGTACTATGAAGAGATTGTACAAGCCGTGGCGGAAGGAATGATGCTGGTTATCCCATCACCATCACTGACTTCTGCTAAGTGTCAGACCTCTGCAAGCTGGCACCATGTCGATCTTCATTCAGCAAAGGCTAATTGCTCTCCTTTGTCTTCTTTCTCTGTAGGGGCCCGGCCTTGTCATACCAGCTCATCAATGCACCAGAAGGAGGCATCAACTACACTTGGAGCTCAATCGCAAAAACCGAGAAGTTCCGACAGTGGTTCTGAAATGATATAAGATAGTTTCTCACATCTACTGCCACTAGCGTATTCACAGACTTGTCAAGCAAGACGCGAGCCCATCATGATATAGACAACCCTAGAAATCACTAGTCTCTTGAAAATTATTAGGGATCAAGAGAAGAGCCTGTGCCTTACGTGAATTTGCTAGTACTAATAGAATGAATTGCTTGATTAAGTATCTCACAGACCCTAGTATCCCTCTGCTCCAGAGTCGCCAGGGGCTCGTCAGCCGGATTAGGAGATCGGATCTAAGACTAGTATCTAAAGGAAGTTCAGCAACATCCCTGTCTCCATGTGGAGTATAGAATGAGAATGATCAAAACTCAGGAGTAGTTGATAGTGAATAGCCGGCCTACAAACCCTTACAAGGCTGGCGAAGGGGCGGTTAGCGTTAGTTATCGTACATAAATACCTCGCATAGCCGGTGGTCTTCTATTTTGTTTATCTACCATTGATTCCTGGGTGCAGCTGTTCCACACAGCCTACTCTTCCTTTCTTCGAGCGGTGCTAATATATTCTACTGTCAGATGGAAACGAAATGGGTACCAATGAAAAAGCTACTCCGTCGATTTCTCACTCTTCCTCTTCGCCAATACCTTCGCGAACCGTTACTATTCTTCGAAATATCGTACAAAGTCCGCGGACGTAAGTGCGGTCCTATTTATTAATGCTCTAAGATATCTGGAGCTAACTTTCCAGCTTACCTTTTATCGCACTGATCACTCCACTTGTGCGATGGTTTTGGAATTACATGGGATGGCGTAATGGAGCTGAGAGTTGTCCCTATCGCTGAATCACGGACTATTAATACTGTACTTTATTATATCGCAGTATGTTCGCAGGTACGGTTGATATATTGGAAGACAATAATTTACTATACTGAATAACAAATTTTCATCTGCCCCCCTTAATTATCTATGCCGGAAAGAAATGCCAACATCCTGTGTTTGAGATCCTCCTGACCGAGTCCGCTAAAAGTCAGCGATACAGGGTTCGGTGACAATTCGCCCATAGTCTATGTCACTTGTCATCGCTAGGTACCTACTATAGAGTAGAAATCCGCTATATGAAAGGGACCTACTACAGAGTAGGAACTGACTGGATAGTAGGAGCCCGCAAGAGGATAGGCACCCACTACAGAGCAGGAACTGACCGGGGAGTAGGTACCTATCTCAGAGTAGGACTCCACCTCGGAGTAGGGGCCGACTCCAGAGTAGGAACCCACTAGATGGTAGGAATCCACTACCGAATAGAAATCCACTACTGAGTAGGGCAGCGTAGGGACCCACTGGGAACAGGACCGAACAAAGTAAGGATCTACTGAGAGTTGATGCGGCACCAAACAGTATCACACGGGCCGAGTAGACCCATTGCAGAGTAGGGACCGGCCAGAGTGAAGGAACCGTGTGCAGGGAACCAGCATTCTCTATCCTTATAACAATCTATGCTTGCTTCAAGATTCCCTTTATTAAGTCACTTCTTTTTGTTGTCTAGATTAGGCTTACCTCGTGTCTGTAGGATATGCCGTATCACATACAGCGCAGTATTGCTTTGAGGCTGTACTTGTAAATTTTAGATCCTGCTTATCAGTATAGGGAAGGCCCCCTGCAAAGATATGAACACGGGCACATGGTAACTCGAGTATGACTGCGGTGTGGACTGTCGACCATGGCACTACTCCGTACACACAGACCAGCCCTACGCCATGTAGAGCAAAGTGGGTACCCAGGATAGTATTGTAGTTTCGGAGTTTTACGTAAGGTGTCTCGCCGACACCTCCCCTAGAAAGCACTAAGGCAGTACCATTCCTTTTCGTTCGCCTTGGACAGGTACTCCCCAAATATTCCTACCTGCTCTCCAGTCAGTTCCTTCTTTATAGTACGACCATAATTCTCGTCGGTATGAGTCTCTATTCTCGGTTAGCGGGCTGCCTCTCTTCATGTCCTGATTGCATATTGACCCGAATGGACAACCGGAGCAGGACAGTCTAACAGGACCTCCAGAGAACCACAGGGGCGAAGCGGCGGAGGAAGAAGCCACAGACTTGGTGCAGATACTGCACTGCAACGTGCGCGTAGTGAGTTTGAAGATGAACCTGAAGAGGACGGCCCAGGCAGAAGATCGCCATCTCTACCGACGAGGCCTGGCAGCTCATCAAAGATCAATCGGATAACCAGTCATCACTGAACCGTATGAGCGTTTCCGCATGGATTTGTCTATGATTAAGGCAGTCCTCTAATGCTATATCATGAGCTCTCTTAATATTGTTCTTATAGCTGCCACTCTTCACCCAGGATAGATGCTAATTAGCATGTTCTTTCTCTACTGCCTTGAGAGGTCCGGAAATATCAACATAACCAGTCTGGTTAGGTATTGAAGTTGCTTCAGGTTCCCAGGAGGAAGAAATCAAGCGCTTAGATAACTGTGTTGGAAGGATATTAATCTCTATTAGTGGAAGTGTTGATCCAGTAGTGAGGTTGTTGGTGGATTTATTTTTTTTTGAAAGACGCTACGCTCTTCATCATATACTGTATCCAACTCTAGCCCAACATATCCTACAGGGCAAGACTTAATGATCTGTACAGTAATCATTAATCATTGACCCTCTGTATATTTCTGTGTATAGTAGGGAAAAGGCCACTGTCTGACTTTCGCCCTTCTGCTGTCATTCGTCTGTTGGCGGCCAACTAAGTCTCCCTCGCAATCCTGTTGTCGCAGTTAAGAAGCCCAACTATTGCTGAGATCGACGGACCTAGTGGGAAACGCGAATTGCAAAGAAGTGAACCTCCGTAGGACCATTGCCCTGGTTATAGTTGCCGGCCTTGAAGTAGCTATCCGGGTTGTCGAGGTCAAAGGTGTCGAGTTTCTGGAAAGCCTGGCCATTGAGGCTAACGGATAGAATACCCTTCTCGTACCGGATTTCGTAGGTGAATCTCTGGCCTACAGGGACGTGACCGACATTGAATGTCTCCTGTCCGCACGTGCGGCATCGGTTGACACCCATCGTCAGATCACCCTTCGAACTATAGTAAAGCTCGCAAACGGGCTTCGTGGAGACGGAGCCGTCGATGTGGATTTGGCCGACCACAACTCGGTCGTCCTTGATTTGTTTCACGATCAAGTCGCCAAACAGCCGATTCTTAGAAGCAGAAGGACTCCACTTTGAAGGGCTATTCTCACGAAGCTCCGTGCGGCAGTGTTTGCTGTTGGGGGTCGTGACACAGTCAGTGGTGGAGGTAGAGCCTGGGACCTTCATGACGAGGGAGCCATCGTCGGGGCTGGTAAAGAAGTATTCGGACTTGTAACCATTGCAGCCCTTGAGCTCAGAAGCTGAAACCTCGTCCGGCGACCCGGCCTTGCCAGTTGGGAGCTGTAGTTTCCACTTGGATAGATCAAAAGTGCCGCCAGGAGCGCAAGCTGCACCTTGTGCCATGGCCATGGGTGAAAAGTGGGCAAGTGCCAAGAGAGCGATAGGTATGAGGTTCTTAATCGCCATGGTATTTATTTGAATAATTTACTGAAAGTAGACAAGCAGTAAGGATGGATCTCAGAGAATTGTTAGAAGAGGACAACTGGTGAGTGTAGTACTTGATGGAATTCCTTCTCGAAAGGCAGAGTGAGTTATTTTGAGGCTTTAAATATTAATGCATAGGCCAGCATATCTCTATCCTCGAGACTCGTCCCATCAGTTTCAGGGTCCTATTGTCGACATCATGCGATACTACTTTAATTAAAGGAGCTTTCCTGGCGCAGCACCATTCTGGAAGGGATCATCGTTCCTCAGCGGCTCTGGAACCCGACACGGGAGATATGTGACAGGTGGGACAATACCTCGCAGACGGATTTTCTCTTTTACGTCAATAAGAAAGAGCGTACGGATCTGATTACTTTGTGACACAACTCAAAACATAAATAATCACCAATGTTCTTGCCCGCAAGGTATATTTTCCACCAACTGAGACAATCTGAATCAACGAAGCTTCTGCTAGCCGCGCATAAGAATAATATTGGCTCGGGAGTACCGACGATCTTTGGACTAGCGGCAATTGAATCACTTAGCCAAGTCTAACGTTACATTTGGGTCGATTGGTCGTATGAGTAGGTATGATAGCTCCTGCGCCATATCTGGGCATCAACCCGTGCGAAAGGGTCATGGCTCTCTGTCCACCAAGTTTCCGGCAGAGGAGTTGCCCTTTCCGGTAAGCACTTCTTCCCCCGCTTCTCCACGGTCCAGATCCCCGGTTTCTCCGCACATGCCGGCAGCCACAGTAGCCTCTAATAATAGCCCTATGTGCCGATGCAGATCCGGCACCTCAATTGCCATTTCGCCTGTCTTCCTCTGCCCTGATCGAGGATGAGCGCAACAGCCTTTGATTATTTCTAGTTGTAGTTTCTCTGGCGTAATTCAAGTAGTGGAAAAAATGTACCATTTCCATCGTCAGTCAGTCTATCCTCTTCCACCAACCATATGCATGTACACAGCGAGCTGGAAAAGGATATAAAGCTATATTTATAGAGCGCCATACGCAAGATTGACTCCAATGGAAACCAACTCATCAATTCTTCAGATACACTTGTTGACTCGTCTACTCCGTGCCATTCTTTAAGATGAAGGTCCTTTTGATCTCCTGTCTCAATCTCTTCATACCACTCTCTAGCTCCCTCAGTCTTCCCAATGGCCACGGTCGTCACGACATCATCCCACAGACTGTTGTGATCGACGGCACCCGCCTCGTCGAGAATAAACTGCGCTTCCGAGCTGGTGACGCGTCACTCAAACCAGCTCTTGGTCATCTCATCGCTGAAGCTGATAGCTGGCTGAGCCAGGGCCCGTGGACTGTGACCTCCAAAACGCAGGTACCACCAAACGGCACGATCCACGACTACGCATCCCAAGCACCGTACTGGTGGCCCAGCAATACCACTGACGGCTGTCCCTACGTAGACCGGGATGGCGAGCGCAACCCCGAAGTTGAAAAATACCCCGACCACAGTGGACGTGATTCGATGTTTAGATCCAGCTATATACTGTCCCTCGCATGGTACTATACAGGTCAGGCCAAATACGCCAAACATGCCTCGCTTATCCTGCAAACCTGGTTCATCGACCCTGCTACGGCCATGACGCCTAACCTGCGCCACGCGCAGATTATCCCTTGCCGCAATGACGGCCGCTCAATCGGCATTATCGACTTCAGCATGGAGTACACCAACGTCCTGGATGCAGCTGCCATTCTGGCCTCGACCAATGCTCCAGGCTGGACAAGAGCAAACCAGCGAGCGTTCATGGACTGGAACCGTCAGTTCCTCGACTGGCTAGTCAACTCGCCCTTCGGCAAAGAAGAGGCAGGCCAAGAGAATAACCATGGGACTTTCGCAAACATGCAGATTGCGGCTCTCGCGCTCTTCACCGGGAACACCTCTCTCTCGAAAAAGACATCCCAAGGAGCAAAGTCTCTCATCGACATCCAGATTCGGCCTAACGGCTCCCAACCGATGGAACTCGCGAGGACACGCAGCTGGCACTACTCCAATTTCAACCTTGGGGCACACCTGCGCTTCGCGCTTGTCGCCAAGAAGGTCGGCGTAGACCTGTTCGGTTATAAGGGGCCCGATGGACAGAGTCTGTTTGGAGCGACGAATTTCCTGTTGAAGGCGGCTGTAGAAGGGAAGAGCGCATGGGAATTCGAGGAATTAGAGTTTAAGCCTTACGCGGCAACTGATAATGTACACGCAGCAGCTGATGGAGGAGACAGTAAAGCCAAGGCGGTTGTGCCTCAACTCCCGCCGCCGCCAACTGGCGATATTTACGTGCTCAGACCGGCTGCCGAGCAGTTGGATAATATTGCTGGCTAGATCACCATGAAAATTTGAACAGGCATCTAGTGATTTTGGTTGGACTCGAGAAGCTCCTGGAACGAATTCGTGGGGCCTTTATGTCACTTGAGGGATATTAACTAGCGAGCTCGTAGCTGTCGGGTCCATAATATATCCGTGTTAGTAATTGAACTGATTAAAAGGCACACCCCGCAAGATCTGGCATTTTAAGCATTGGTAGTGAAAAAGGGGCACACCAATCTAACCAGATACACTCTCTCCCTTCCGGGCCAAGCTTTCTCTTGCCCCTGCTTTAGTGGTCTGATCTGGTAGGTTCGGCATCCGAGCCGAAGACTCGGACTCCGCGGACTGCGGTTGAAGATGAGGTCCAAGTTCAATAAACCAGTTTAGTTATTTAAACAACCCACAGATATTGTTGATATTGTTTTGACAGAAGTCGTACGATCAATTGGAGTACTTGCAATAGGCCCCAGTCTTTTTCCAACATTGCACTAGCTTGAGATGCTGCATAACCGGTTGAATATGACAAACATGATTCCGCATAATTATTATCCGCCAACTATTCGTCTGCCGCATTATGCAGCCAACGAGACTTCGGTCTTGTCGTTGATTGCTCAATTTGGCTTCCTCTGGGTCGCTGTACTCGGCATAGCCTTTATTGTCATTCAGCGAGTGCGACCTGCTGTCAGTCGAACAGATCAACTCTCTTTTATATGGATGTGCTTAAGTATGCTACCCTAATTGAATAGATATTGAAGCGGTGCTGACGAATATGGGAACAAAAAGCGGGATTCATTCATCTATTCTTTGAAGCATACTTTGTTATCCATCATGAGTCCCTGGCCGGCGCCCAGGACTTGTTCGGCCAGTTATGGAAGGAATACTCCCTCTCTGACTCGCGTTATTTGACCTCAGACGCATTCCTCGTCTCGATGGAGGCAGTCACGGCGGTATGTCTGAGATCACCAAAGTCAGCCAGCTCACACTAAGTTGCCCATAGTTCTGCTGGGGACCCCTCGCGTTCTTCATCGCATATTGCATCGCAGTCCATCATCCCCTCCGTCATGCCCTCCAGCTCATTATGTCAGCCGGACAGGTCTACGGGGATGTTCTTTACTACGCCACGAGCTTGTTTGATCTCTATTTCCATGGAGTAACGTTCTGTCGGCCGGAGGGCTATTACTTTTGGTTCTATTACTTTTTCATGAACTTCATTTGGATTGCAATAGGCTCCTGTTCGTCAACCCTGGACTGTGTCCCCGCAGTATCTTGTCGGTTACTGATGCTTCACAGATCATGTGTACAAAAGTGTTGTGGAGATCACTCGTGCTTTCCGAAGGCTTGGAGAGCTTGATCAGAGGCAGAAAGTGAAATAATGCATCCGGATGAGCAAGAACTTTTGATTGTTAGTCACTTGCCATATCGATATGAATGGCTATTTGACGAAAGGTGCACAACTCTAGCTCTCGCTGAGTTATTTTGGACTAATTAGATCTGTCATAGGGTGGTATAAAGTAGCCTGCACGCCGCTTATACATATATACACATATGCATGACGCAGCCAACATTTTGAGTTTAAGGACTGATTGCAGCCTATATCTAAGCACTCTGGTTTATCCTAACAAAAAAATCGTCCTCATTGATGACTTTATTTGCGCGCAAAATCTGCGAAATCAGTGGTTCTCAGTTTGCCATCGACAGTAGATGGACCTATGCGAGGCATGCGTGTCAAGCAAACCTCGCCATTGAATTCGAGTGTGAGGAGCTGAAATAAAGAATGTCTCGCGTTGAGTGCAAGTTGACTCGAGTATTCTCTCGTTGAAAATCCGGAACAGTAATACAAATATGGGACCATAGAACGGACAAGTAGAGGAGCTAGAGATTACAATTTCCACACGTACTGGAACTAAAGTCGCTTCCAAGAGCTTCCTGGCTCAGTTGATCTTTTCGACAGTAGTGTAGCAGGTGATTTATGCATCGAGATCTTGAAGCTGTGCCTTGGCCATGGATCGGGGAGACGAGATGCAGAATAGTTAAGGTGTTTGGTTGTAGTCATCATTGAATGCCCTAAATAAGGGTACGAGTAGATATATGTTTCAGCTAGTGAGTGCTAAAGATGTCTAAGGCCGCTCCCACATCAACCGGTTCTATTGAATATTTGCTCATTCTTTCCAGTCACGCCCGTAAATAGCTGTTGTATGTCTATGGCGATGATATTTTCCTTTTCCCTTTACACAGTTCTGTCTGGACCAAAATGAGCTCAGAATATTCTGGACGAAGTACAAGTCTTGGTATAGAGATCAGACAGGTAGCTGTTCATTCAACAAACAGGTCTCCGTGGCGCAATTGGTTAGCGCGTCTGACTGTTAATCAGGAGGTTGGAAGTTCGAGCCTTCCCGGGGACGAATTTTTTGGTTTTTTTTTTGGCCTCTCCACCGGCCCTCATCCGGCCCCTTTACTTTTATTTCCTCCCTTACCTCTTCCTCTAAAATATTTGAAGAGAAGTTGGAGTCTAGCTTCTATAGTCTGCCAAGACTGTACGTACGATCCTCCGAATTATTGATTAGCCGAGTTTGAGGCTTGGTTAATTTTATGCTCCGGAGAGATAGTGTTCCTTGACCCATTGCACTTCATCGCTGTGCTAACTTACACGATCGGTCGGTCGGGAAAGGAGGGGATGATCTGAAGGGGGGGCGGGGTGGGCGGTCATTGATCAGGATGTTACTCTATATGGGCGTCATGCATGTGATGTCAATGCTACACGCATATATAATACCCGACACGGTCCCTTAGAGAGCCATGTCAAACCATGCACGGAGATATCCGATGTAACAAGATGGCCACTCAGACGACTCAGCTGAACATCCCTCTGACTGCCTCGACCGAATCTCTGGAGCAATATGTTCATCCAGCGGAGACAAAGCAGGACAGTGAGTGCTGTCTCATACGAAGATACTTGATTATGCATCTGAATGTATTACAGTCAAGTATGCAGATCTGGTTACAATTGATCTGTCGGAGTTCGATCAGCCACGGGGAAAGGAGAAGCTCGCTGCACAGCTAAAGGACGCGGTCCATGAAGTTGGTAATCTTTCCTTTCCTCAGTGTCTCTTACCCGACTACTGACTTTTCCCCAGGCTTCTTTTACGTGACCAATTTTGGGCTCACCCAAGAACAAGTGGACCGCCAATTCGCCATTGCCAAAGAGTTTTTCTCTCTCCTGGAGGAAGAAAGGCGTAGTTTCCGGGCCCCGCTGGAAGAAGGCATCTATAACGGCTACCGGCCTCTGGGTGCAATTGAAATTCTCCCAGGTCTACGCGATAATATCGAGTTCTACAACATCATGAAGTTCCTCCCGCAGTATGAGCGAACCCACCCCGATGTAGTCCGGCAACACTGGGCGGAGATCGAGAGGTTCCATCGCCATGTGCACGAACACATCGCGTACAGACTATTCCGCCTGCTAGCAATTATCCTGGAGATTCCCGAAGACGAGCTCGAAAAGGGCCACATGTATGATTCAAACTGCGACAGCGGCCTGCGATACATGTGCTACCGTGCGCGCTCCGCGGAGGAAAACGAGAAGTACAAGAGCCTCTATTCACGAGGACACACGGACAACGGCACCATCACCTTTGTCTTCCAGCAGCCTGTGGCGGGGCTACAGGTCAAGAAGTACGATGGCTCGGAGTGGGAGTACCTGCGCATTCCTCCGGGTACGATAGCGGTCAACATTGCTGATTTACTATCCATTCTCTCGAATGGATATCTGAAGAGCGGGGTGCACCGCGTCATTACCCCTCCTGAGGATCAGCAACACTTGGATCGGCTGGGCGTGCTGTACTTTGTCCGTCCAAGTGATCGGCTGACTCTAAGGACGGTGGACAGCCCACTTCTGCGCAGGCTGGGTTATTACAAGGAGGGAATCAACGAGATCAACATCCCTGCGCCTGAGTGGACGAGGGCACGGATCAAGAAGAATTGGACCAGATCCCCGACAGACCCGAATGAGGGGACCTCCATGGCTGGGTTTAGTGTGAAGCATTTCCATGATTGACCTGGCTGGTTTTCAGGTGCTCACTAGAACGAGGGCCAAAGCAATGACTTGATTGGAGACGGAAGTTGCGTAGATTAGCCAACTCCAAGCTATTTCTGTTACCATCTGAATTGGCATTCCATCTCATGCGAGTCCTATGGACTAATGCCCAGAGGCTGGCTGAGTTGGCAGCTCGACTAAGTCGAGGATAAAGTACGGAGTACTGCTGAACGCACATAATACGCCGGGCTCAAGGCGTGTGGAACCCTATAATTAACAGTCATTCGCCCTCTTATCCAGTGTGGACAGAAAGTATACAGTTGAACGAGAACCAGTGGGACGTGGGTCAAGTAGGATCAGACTTTATTCAAGAGGGGTAATGCATTAGTTAGCTGCATGTCCTGCCACACTATCATCACTCACCAATACCATTGCATGTTGAATAGCTGGAGTGCATCACTCTACAATCTACAATGCGCTCCCTTCGCCAATGCAATTCCCCGCAGCATCTCATTGGTAAGAATCATCAACCCCTCATCAGCCCCTATCCCCGGCTTCGACAGCAAGAAATCTGGCTGAGTCGCCAACGCCACATGCGCTGTGATGCGAGCGGACACATCCGTCTCATTCGCAGATCCTCCCAAACAGCACCCGATCCCCTTGTCGTGGCAGTACAGCACCGCATCAATGCTCTGATCCACCCCGCCCAGATCGGGCATTTTGATCTGCACGTAGTCGACCGCATCTGCGTCCGCAAAATCCCGTATGTCCTGCAGCGTGTTGCACCATTCGTCTGCGACGATCTTGACATCAATGCTGTTCCGCTTCAGACAAGCACGGAGGTCCGCTAATCGCTGAATCTGCGCCAGTTTGGATGACGCAATGATGGGAGATTCGATGAGGAGGGCGTAGGGTCGTGCGCGCTGACGTAGCTGGCCTAGAAATTCAGCCAGCCCCGTCGTCTCCGGGAAGACGTCTCCTACTGTACCGTAGACATCGAAATGGAGACGAGGATGATAGCCCGGTGGAGCGCGTTCCTGGATCCGACGAGCGATGGTACCCACGTAGTCCATCAACACCGTGCCCTGGGGACCTATATCGGAGACATGCACAAACGAGGCGTGAGGGAGCACCGGGGCCTTTTTCATAATCATTCGGTCCAGCTGGAGCGTGTCATTGCGGTGGCAGGAGGCGAGAATATCAACGGGGCGATCTGCAATTGAGCCGAGACTCCACTCGCGACATATCACCTCGGCGATGGTACGGCGCTGAACCAGTGCGGTGGCTGCAAGGAGCGCTTGCGTGAGACCATACCGAACTGCGGAGTGAAGCCTGCGACCCTGTAATTCCTTCCAGGGAAGGTCAACCCGTTTGGCGTTCTGCCGGAAGTTCGAGATGTCGCAGCTGAGCAGCCACGGCTTCACCACGGACTCGAGGATAGGGAGGTGGTCTTCTGCAATGAAGAGGGAGTCACGGGATGCAGCGCCAGAAAAAATGACATCGACGCAGTCTCCAACTGCGACCTCGCCGCATGGGAGATGTAGCAGAATTGAAATAACTTGCCCGGCTTGTACGACGCTGCGGAAACCAGGTGTGCACGGCGGGATGTTGCCACGCAAAGGGTCATATGTTGGACTCCGGCGAACTGCCTCGAGATCCTTGACAAAATAGCCGGATAGCCCAATGACGAATTGAACGTCTGTAGGCTTCATTCCGCTTAATCAAGTAGATGATGTGAAATAGATACGGGCTACGGCAGGAGTGTACTTACATGACACTTATATAGTGCTTCGCGCTAATTCAGATAGATTGTTGAACAGAGTTCACGTCTTCACTGTGCTTAATCCCCACAGAACCAATGGTTCTCACTGCAGTGGATTAGAGTCTAAGATCTAATCTAGCTTTGGAGAATACTTCCGTCCATACGATGTCAACTTCATGCCCTAATCATGCAGTGTGCTTATATAACTGACTACTTCGGCTACCTTGTCGGATTTCTTTTGTTGTTGAATAAATCCCAGAGTAGCTGCTTATTTTCAGCCCCTGGATTGAATTAAATCGCTATAATGCCGCTTCAATTCGACCTGGGACATATCTTGACTGGAGGGGGTGATCTTCCCTGCATCACGACCTATCAGGGCGCTTCAACTCGTGGAAAACCCCGAGGTTAGGTATTCCTTCAGAGAGTACTTCGAATGACAGCTCGCAACGCGGCTGCTCGACTGACGACTGCGTGATCTGAAGTCTCTGTTAGTTGACTATTCCTGGTATCCCGTAAAAGATCTGTATCCAGCGCTAGATCGAGCGCGGCTGGACGTTCTCGCCCGTGCTAGCATAAACTTCATTGAGAGACCTACCGTTTCTGAAAGGCATTAAAGATGTCTAGCTGACCATGATCGTGTTTCAACTTATTCAGTGAGGGTCTTCCTTTGCGTCTGTAATTAGGACTACCTTATAGGATATATACACTATGAAAAAGGTATAAGTACATGAGAACCGCTTGCCCTGCCTAAAGGCACCAAGAGTCAAGCCTCAACCAACCGCAGCTTCATCTCCCTCTTCCAGCCCTTCATTCCCAGTGTGATAAACACCACCCCGTTCCAAAACCCCCGCAGCGATCCCATTGCTCCGACGGCCAGCAGCAATGGATAGGAAACATGGCTCGGGTTTACGAGGGCGGATAACCGATTGATCGTGGGGGCAACCCATGTGGCCAGCAGGACAAGGAAGAAGACCATTGGCATGAGGATGTATTGTCTGAAAGATACGTTGGAATGCTTGGACCGTTTCTGCTCTGGGGTGACGTTGCGGAAGGAGACATCGTTGCGCGATGATTGGGGCTTTTGCTCGCTCGGGGAGGGATAAACATGGGCGGCGGGCTGGGATTGGATATTAATTTGGACGGTGACAGCGACTGTGTTTTTGGGCTGGTCAAAGGCCTGATTGTTGCTGGAAATGTTGGAAGAAAGAGCGATGTGGTCTGTATGGGAGAGATTGAACTGGTGCCGCAGTTTGATTACTTTGATGCCGACGAGGATGTAGAAAAGTAGCACGCTCAGGATGAGGAACCTGGAAGAAGAGCCAAGTTAGCAAGCTCAAGTAGGAACTATAGGTCCATCAGAAGAGAAGGATATATACCATATCGGTCCGTAGTAGAACACGATCCGGAAGACGACCCAATTGGGAGATATCGAACACCAGAGCTTGAATGGTTTTAATATGAGCGGAATGAAAGGAGAGACAAATGTGGACTTACAGTTACGCTACCATACATGGGTCCTTTCTCCGGTGTATGGATGAATAAAAAGACGATCGCTGGAATAAATACCAAGGACGTGATGATAGCAATATACCATGTCTCAAGCTTGCGCAAGTCCCGCACGTCGAATTGATAGTAGACTACCAGGAAAACATCGCAGGCCATCGCCAGCGTCCAGAGGACATCTGCCATAGGAAACCTGTTTAAAAGTTAGAGCAGTTCTCTGTCCATCAGATATCCGTCGAATGGTAGAATAGCTTATCGGGACATACATCTGGAGACAAAAGCCTTGAAACTGACACAAGGGCGAGCTGTTGCCTGCCGCGGGCCCACTTGTCGCGATCATCGTCGCAATGAAGTCAAACAAGTTATAAAACGCATTGATAAAGATCAGGCGGTGCATTGGATTGCGAAAATGCCGCGAAAAGGCAAATGTGCCGATGATCGTGATGACTCCCAAGATGGAGAGAATCGAAGCAACACGCTCGACTGTAGTCAATGTGCGAAGTTGTGCTTCAGTGAGGGCCATGGCGAATCTGACGAGGTCATATGGAACTTAATCTCTTGGAGGATGCGGTTGTACAAGTCATTGCTCACATATTTGCCCAGCACGTTGCATATGGCACGCGAGTTTAAGGATGAAGCATTTTAATATCAGTTCCACATGTTGAGATAATCCAGCGCATGCCACTAGACCCTCGTCCTGTTTCTGATAGCGCAATAATGCTCACGAGGAGGGAAAGTGCAGAATATACCATTCTCTGTATCTACTGGACAAGATGAAATGGTAAATCGCACCACGCTATGGCGTCATTTGTACCCAGTTTGATGTATATACGACTTGTCCCGCCCTACGAATATTTTTGCTTTTTTGGTCGTCCTCGCTGGTTTTTTGTTCCAAAGCGAGCATACAAATAATCATTGATTGGAGACTCATTTGCACTCTACATAGCTCGGCTTGCCTAAGATACGAGAACTCGTGCGTGATCTTAGTATCATCCGCCATGGAATCGTACCGAAAGCTTATCGAGACTCCATCGCCGCAGCGCGAGGAGTCTCTTGAAATACCGCACGCTTTGACGAATACAGAGCTTAGAAGCGATATTTGGACAGAGACGCGAGAAGCGAAACTTGCGCAGGAACCCATCATCATGATTTGAGATCCGTTATCTGTACACTGGTCCTTGGCGGGATTCTTCACCATGGTTGGATAGCACGGCTTAGCCTAACATGAACCCTGTCCTAACGTCATTCATGGCGCTGCTTCTGTCATACTTCTGACCCAATCTGATTCAAAAATCGATCTTGGCAACCCCTGAGATGATCCATCACCTTGATCAACAAGCATTCAATGGCCTCTGTGTCCGGCTGCAGCGGAACCCCAAAATTGTCGGAATCCATAGCAACCCCAACTGTTATAGCGTCTAAACCTTATACACTCACAGTCCATGTGGGTCATATTGACCATCCAGAGCCAAATAAACGCGACTGAAGAAACACAGACTGACACCCTATCCTTTAGCCTTAATTCAGGGTTACTGCTTAGTTTTGATTCTATCTACATGACCAGAATGGTGCATCCGCACAAGTCGGCCAAGATGGATTCAGGATCTTGTTCCTCGCGTTCGTGACGATTCCTGCCTGAGAACAACCTTTTTATCTATCATTAGCTCTCTAATGTACGTATATAGGTGTATCAAGTGGTATGCATCTTTAAAGCGACTCATGACACCCAGCAGACGTGGCGCTACTGTATCAGGTTTTTTTTTTTTTTTTTTTTTTTTTTTTTTTTTTTTTTTTTTTTTT